>CAUYSK010115218.1:0-63181 GCA_963575035.1 Avahi laniger
ACGAAGTGTAGAATTATTTTTTCTGGATCTGTGAAAAATGACGTTGGTATTTTAATAGGGATTGCATTGAATCTGTAGATCACTTTGGGTAGTATAGACATCTTAACGATGTTGATTCTGCCGACCCACGAGCATGGTATGATATTCCACCTGTTTACGTCCTCTGCTATTTCCTTCCTCAATGTTTCATAGTTCTCCCTGTAGAGGTCTTTTACCTCTTTAGTTAAATATATTCCTAGATACTTTATTTTCTTTGTTGCTGTTGTGAAGGAATTGAGTCTTTGATTTGGTTCTCAGTATGGTGTATATGAAAGCCTCTGATTTGTGTATATTGATTTTATATCCTGAGACTTTACACAATTCCAGGAGTCTCTGATTCTTTGAAAAGACCAATAATTTTGATAAATCTCTAGTCTGGCTAACTCATAACAGAAAAGAGAAGATTCAAATTACCAATAACAAGTGAAGGAAGGGCTGTCACTACTGCTCCATGGACATAAAATGGATAATAAAGGAGCCCTCTGAGAAACTCTGTGTCCTCAAAATAACTTAGTTGAAATGGACCAATTTTGTGAAAGATACAAACTACCAAAATTCACCCCAAGGGAAACAGTTTACCTTAATCATTCTATATCTATTAAAGAAATACAGCTATTAAAAACATCAGTATTATTTAGGAGGCCTGGAGATCCCAGGAAGGAATGCAGACTCTGGCGAGGGAGTCCAGCTGTACCACAAGTGTAAGGAAGGGTGTCGGTGGAAGGTGGGGGTGGCCCAATGCTGCCCAGAGCAGCTTCAGAAATGAGTCTAAAGGCAGAAGTACTGCACCTAAGCAGTGCCTCGCTGTCAAGTCGTATAGCACAGACGTATGGTGTGACAATTCCAAGACTATACGTATATTTTGCCACTGAACAAATAAGACTATACGTATATTTTGCCACTGAACAAATAAGCAAATGGATGTCAGATAGTGGGAGCCAGGTTTTCACTGTTCAAGTGGGAATTTATAGATAAGCAAGGGGAGGAGGCTAGAACGATCCATGTGGTAGTGGATTAGAATCGGGGGAGACCTCAGTATGAGCCCATGTTTAGCGGAATATAGAAACAGATGGTTACCTTAAAAATATTTATAGATATGCGTTAGTGCATATATATAATCTTTAATATTTAGCTCTTTTATATATACATATCTTTACTATATCTATAACATCTGTAATATTATATAATATGTATAATCTGTGATCTGTTTGCTGAGAAATCCTAGAAACAAGGACATCACAGTAGCAATGAGGACATACACACCTAGATCCCAAATCTTGGTTTCCAATAGCATTCTGCAACAAAAAGAACTAGGGCCTCTTAGAGAAATGGCTGATTCCAGTATTAGGGCAGAAAATACACAACATAAACCTAGAGCATCTTGTAGTGCTAAACAAAACCCCCCAAAAACCTCATTGAATTGATGGATGATGTCAAAACAACATGAGCCAACAGAAAGACCTATCGATGGCCAAAGCCAGAAAGACCGCATCACAGAATAAAGTATATAGCTACTTGGAATACAAATCAAAATATAAAATAAGTATCCATGAGTTCATGCTGATAAAAATAAGTGACAGCATGAATAAATAAGTGGGGGAGAAGACGCGAACTTTGTAGTAGAGTTTCCAATAACTTATGTAGATGCTCCCTCCACCAGGGGGAAGGGGGACCATAACTCTGCACTCCGTAAGTGTGGGCTATGTCACTTTCTCCCAAAGAGTACTCTATGAAGGGGACACAGAAGAGTAGTGTCACTTCACAGTGGGGACACCTGACAAGTACTACCTCTGACAGATAAGGCAAGCATCAATAATGAAAAATCAGACTGATGGTGTGCACCCTTGAAATGATGTGATAAAATGGCATTTGTTATCTTTCTATGAAAAACTTGTAACCTCATGAGAAAAACATCAAACTCCCTCCAATAGAGGGACATCATACAGAACACTTAACCAGTACTCAAAACTACCAAGGGTCATCACGACAAGGGAAATCTGATAAACCATCACAGCCAAGAGGAGCCCGAGGACACACGGCAACTAAATGTAACGCATTGTTTTGGATGGGGTTGGAACAGAGAAGAAATAAGGTAAAAACTCAGGAGATCTGGACAAACTAAGGATTTTCATTAGTAATAACACCTCAATATTAGTTTGTTAATTTTAACAAATTTAATAGACTAATATACAATGTTAATAATAGGGGAAATTGATTACAGAGTATATGAAGACTCTCTGTAGTATCGTCTCAACTTGTCTTTAAATCAACTGTCCTAAAAAATAAAATCTACTTAAAAAATTAAAAAATAGAAGTTTTTTTTTTTAAAGCAAAAGATACACACCAAAGAAAGAAAAATTTAGAGACTACAGATAGAATTTAGTCTCCCTTTTGTTTTCTGAGTTGCTCAGGTATAAGCCCTTAGGGTGCACACCCCACTCAGTAAAACAGTTATCTGCACCAACCCTCCTTAAAAGTTAGCTTAAATGACCAGGATCATAACCTTTGCACATTTTATGCTCTATGTTGAAAGCATTTATTACGGTTTCTTCCGAAATGTATGCAGTCCCACCCCTGAGAGGACTTAAGGTCCGCACAATTTTATCCATCCGATCTTATCTCTAGTGAGGCTTAAGTGCTCAGGTCAGCTGCCTGTTTGGACCTCTCTATTTGAATTCTCTACCATGCTACAAAGTCTGGCAGTTGATGACATGTTCTTTCCTTGACACAGATCCTAACTGTGTGCACTGTGAGATCTCATTTGGTATAATGTACAAAATGTTACTTCAGTGGTTAGTAAGGAGAAGTCCCAGTCTGTTCACTGTCCTCTCAGCATGAGCCCAAGTGATTTCTCTGAAATAGCCCCAGAGGCTCCGGTCCCCACTGTTATTTCTTGGGGAAACAGGTCTAATTGGCTTCCCCGAAAGCCCCACCCTGTGCAAGTGCTCCAGGGTGCTGAGGCTGTCCTCTGTTGCCCGCCCATCACCGGCCTTGCTCCTCACACATTGTTGGTGATGTGCTAAACTCAGCAGACCGGTCCAGTGAAGCAGGCGCATGTTGTCAGCAGAGTAACGACATTGTTGTTTCCAGCTCTGCCCCACGCACGCAGCGGGAGTCAGAAGGTTAAATGCAAGTGGAGTCTGTTTTGGAATGCAATGTCGACAGAGCTGATAATCACCTGGTCTGGAACCCCAGGCAATAAATGGAGGAGGAGGATATGTTAAAAAACAGTTTTTAAATATTCTCTCTGCTTTGCTCCAGTTCATCTATGTCTGTGTCAAAAGGTTCTTTACTGCTGGACTGACTCATGAGTCCAGAGGATGGGGAAACTGATGGTTTACAACATATTTTCGGAGTGGTTTCATCTGGATTTCTGATGTAAATAATTTAAAAACAACTTGACCGGTGTTGCTATTTTGAGAAATTTTGCACCATGCACCAGAGCAGGAAGAACTGTAACAGTTGTCAATATTTGTGCATTTCCTCTAAAGCTGTGGTCCCCAGCCAGCACTGATAAGAGTCCCCCAGGAGGCCAGCTGCAGGTAAGTGGGTGAAGCCCCACCTGCACCCGCAGCCATCCCCGATCCCTCGCATCACCGCTGAGCCCTGCTCCCTGTCACATGGGCGGCAGCATCAAACCCTCATAGCAACGGGAAGAACCCACTGCAAACCGTGCACGTGAGGGATCCAGGTTATGTGCTCCCCGTGACAATTCAATGCCTGATGATCTGAGGTGGAGCCAAGGCAGCGACGGCCTCCCTCTCCCCCGTCCATGGAAAAACTGTCTTCCACGAAACTGGTCCCTGGTGTCAAAAAGGTCGGGGATGACTGCTCTAAAGCGAAATAATATGAGACCCTTTTCAGACACCAGGCATACTAAGCTTCCCCTCCCACCTCTCTTCCAACAAGGTGACAGCTTCAGCCAGGGGACTGAACTCGTGCTAGTGCATCTTCTTAGGAGCTCTTTGCTATTCCTGTTGTCGTAACTCCCCAACTTGCCTGCGATAAGCTCTGAAAGCACCATTCACCATTGGCTGAGGACCTGGGCACAGATAGGATTCCACATTTGTGAGATTATTTGACTAATGTCTATCACCTGCAGGAATCAATAAACTTTCTGAAAAAGGAGGGACATTCTCATTTTTGGTCATCATCATATCCCTGGTCCTTAGTAGGTATTGTCTGGCACTTACTAGCTATTTAATCAATGTTTGAATAAATAGATGAATCTATGAATCTATATTGAATCAATAAGTTAGAACTTGACATTTAAAATGAGAAATCAGATTTTAGACTAGAACTACTCAAAGTTGTTTAATTAATGCTACAAAGATATTACATCTTCTGACCTATATCCCCCTCCGCAAGCAATTTGATGAATTTTAACTCACTCTCAAGACTGAATTCTAATGTCATCCACTGTAGGCAGTCTTCCGATCCCTCTAGTCAAATTCAGAAGTCCTTTTCCATTCTTTGACAGCACTTTGACTTAATGCATATACCTTATAAAACAGTATATGCTTATATATTTTTCTCTACCACTAGCCTGTGAGCATCCTGAGGTCAGGAACAATTTCTTCTGTTTGTACTTTAAGCTCTTCATGCAGTGACCAAGACACATAAGTCTTCAGTAAGCATTACCGAATAAATATATGCCTTACGACACATTATCGAGACTGTTTAAGGCATTAAATTCTTATTATTCTCCGTTAGCATGTGTTATGTTCCAATTCTTTCTCATTGAATGTTATCACCCATAATCCTATTTTTCTTAAGATGGTTATTGAGCAGTGAAAGACAAACCCACATTCATATGTTATAACTCAGTGGTTCTCAACAAAACACACACATATATACTTGGCAAAGTCTGAAATCAACTTGGGAGAATAATGCTACAGACATCTAGTGAATTATGTATATTTTTCTCTTGATTTTAAGAGAGAAGATTGTATCATCTCTCTTTTGATGCGTTCTCTTGATTCCTGAACCAGGTTGAAAAATTTCACTCGCTTCCCTTGAAGGATCTGGCGGTTCTGACTCTATCTTGGGACACAGTAAATGAGGTCAGTTACTTTTGACTCACAAATGCTTTGTTTGCAAAAGATGGCAAGGACTAGGTGCTTCCAAGGCACTGCCAGGATAATGCACTCTAGCTCTGCAGCACCCGAGTCTAGAATATCATGTTGCTTCACTTGACTAGGTGTTTCACATCTTGTTGAATGACTGCAAAGTGAAACCCTTCCCCATGAATGTTTAATGAACTTAAGGGAATGCCAGACACAGAGAATTCATTTGTTAAACACTGCAATTTGCAAAGAATTTCAAGTAGCTAACTTGGGATTCAAGATAAAATAAGACAGATTTTCCTGATAGGATAAGCAGGCAGGAAATGTTCTCTCCCAAGAGTGATATTACATAGATAATCTGTCACCTTCCTCATAGTGGAAATAAAGGACTATGGTGGGAAGCTTCATGATGGAACTGGGTGTTCAGAATTTCCTGATGGTCCCATTTGCAACTTGAGTGTGGACTGTGGACTTCCTCACCACTCTTGACATTTTGGGAAGGATAATTTTCTGTCGAGGAAGGTTATCGTGCATTGAAGGATGTTTATCAGCACCCCTTGACCTCTGCCTCTACACTAGATGTCTGTAGCATTATTCTCCCAAGTTGTTTTCAGACTTTGCCGAGTGTATGTGTGTGTGTCTTGTTGGGAACCACTGAGTTATAACATATGAATGTGGGTTTGTCTTTCACTACTCGCCAGCTGTCAGAAGTAACTTTCAAGCTCTGAGTCCCATTTTCCTCTTCTGCACATCATGGGTATAAAGTCTTTGTTGTTAGGACTAAATAAGACAATACTGAGGACTGAACTCTGACCTTATATTTTCTCTTGCCCAAATTCCTTTCTAAGAGGCCTGGGGAGTCATGCCTTATGAATGATAAAATCTCATTAAATGTTTTTTTTTTTTTCATTAACCTGGTATAATGTGGCTTACTTTCCAACCTGAGTCTGGTATAGCATCACATAAAGGATATCAGACCCCCTTATCTTAACTCAAGCATTCCTTCCTACTGACTCCAAATTTTTATACAAAGCTTAACTCTTTCAACCAATCTCCAGCTAAAGAATCTCTAAAACCCACCTATGACTTGTAAGCCTCCTCTTCAGAATGTTCCTCCTTTTCAGGCCAAACCAAAGTATACCTTCTATGCATTAATTTATGATTTTACCTGCAATTTCTGTCTTTCAGAAATGTATACAATCAAATAGTAATCTAGCCACCTTGGGCTGTGGTCCTCAACCCTCGGGCCATGGACTGGTACCAGAACCGGGCTGCTTACCTCCTGCAAGCGAGTGAAGCTTCATCTGTATTTACAGCCGCTCCCCATTGCTCACATCACCGTATAAACTCCACCTCCTGTCAGATCAGCGGGGGCATTAAAGTCTCATAGGAGGGTGAATCCTACTGTAAACTACACATTCGAGGGATCTAGGTTGTGTTCTCCTTATGAGAATCCAATGCCTGATGATCTGAGGTGGAGCTGAGGCAGTGATGCTAGTGCTGGGGAGAGGCTGCAAACACAGATTGCCATTAGCAGAGAGGTTTGACTGCACAATAAATGTAATGTGCTTGAATCATCCTGAAACTATTCCCTCCTCACTACCTTAGTCAATGAAAAAATTGTCTTCCATGAAACTGGTCCCTGGTGCTGAAAATGTTGGGGACTGCTGGCCTTGGGCACACTTTGTCAAGACCTCTTGAGACTATATTCCCAGGACTGCAGTCACTCATATTGGCTCAGAATAAACCTCTTTAAATATTTTGGTTGAATTTTGTTTTTCTGTCATCAATACATTTTCACTATTTAGCATCATACTATATATGTGCCTGGTACATGTTATTTGCTATTACTATTATTACTATTTCACTATCATTTTTTGTTATTATTATTATTATTATTGATATTGGTATTTCCTCATAGTTCTTGCCAGAAGTAAAATATATAGACCAAAAAAGGAAAAATGCTTCCCCAAGTTTTCTTCAATACATGTGCATTTTAATATGCATCCAAAAATTCTTAGCCACACATCAGATTACTAATGACTAAGACTACCTGCTCCTGGTCTCCAACTGCGCAGATATCTTAAGGATAGCATTGAAGGAAAGCAAATGTTCTTAAACTTTTCTATTTCTTTTTAGTGGATTATTGACATCTATTCTTCATCACTATTTTCTCCTAAAATACTCAGTATGGAAAATTGCAGTGAAATTGATATTTGCTTCCCATAACAAAATTATGAGCAAAGGGTATCAACATGTAATTTAGGTAATTTATCAAAGGGAAAATCTGACTAGAAAGATGTGTACAGAGAATTTATTTCAGTTTCAAATAAAGAAATGCAACTTTTTAAAAATGTCATTTTCTACTATTAAATTTGCAAGGGAAATGTTGACAAAAGTATCATAAAAATGAGAGTGACTCACACTGCCTTCCAGTGCTACAATTGACATATACCTTCAGGAAAGCAATTTGTTTATCCCAATTTAGTCTTTTTTTTTTTTTTTTTTTGTGGCAGTTTCTCACCCTGTTGCCCGGGCTAGAGTGCCATGGCGTTAGCCTAGCTCACAGCAACCTCCAACTCCTGGGCTCAAACGATCCTCTTGCCTCAGCTTCCCCAGTAGCTGGGACTACAGGCATGCGCCACCATGCCCGGCTAATTTTTTCTATTTTTAGTTGTTTGGCTAATTTCTTTCTATTTTTAGTAGAGACGGGGTCTTGCTCTTGCTCAGGCTGGTCTTGAACTCCTGACCTGTATCGATCCTCCCACCTTGGCCTCCCAGAGTGCTAGGATTACAGGCATGAGCCACCGCACCCGGCCAGATACTTTATATAATCTTATGTCTTTTAAAGAAGCTAATAGAAGAAAGGAGAGCACAAATATATTTATAGAGTTTTAAAAATACTAACCTTCTTAATTACCATTGCTGGTTCTCTTCATTTCTTCCTGTAGATTTGAGTTACTATCTAGTGTCATTTCCTTATTCCAATACCCCTCTGTCCCCAACCACCTCCTTTATGTTGTTGTTATCAAACATATTATATTTTCTATATATTATGTGGCAAACAATGCAATTTTATAAATATTATTTATGAAATTGCTTTGAAAATCAGTTAAGAGAATAGAGAATTCTGTCTTTTATCATTACGTACATAATTACCTTTACCGGAGTTCCTCGATTATTTGTGTGAATTTGAATTGCTGTCTGGTATCGCTTCCTTTCAGCCTGAAAAACTTCCTTTAGTATTTTTTAGTATTTCTTTTTTCTGGGAATGTCTTTATTTTTTAAAAATAGTTATGTTGGGTTTAGAGGTTGACAATTTCTTTTTTTAATTTCAGCACTTTGAATATATTATCTCACTGCCTTCCGGCCTCTACTGTTTCTGTTGAGAAGTTAGCTGTTATCTTATTGGGGTTTACTTGCATGTGATGAATTATTTTTCTCAAGCTTTCAAGATTTTCTCTTTGCCTTTCAACATTCCAATATTTCAACAACTGTGAGGCATCTGATCTCTTTGTCTTTATCGTACTTGAAGTTCACTGAGCTTCTTGGATGTACATATTAATGTTTTTCATTAAATTTGAGTTATTTGCAGGCAGTATTTCTTTAAATATTTTGTCTGTCCCTTTCTCTGTCACCTCTCCTTCTGGTATTGCCATTATGTATGTATTTGTTGGTGCACTTAATGGTGCCCCATGCTTCTCGAGGCTCTGTTCATTTCGTTGTTGTTCAGATTGCAAAATCTCTATTGACTATCGTTACTGTTGGCGATGAGTGTGTGGTGGGGGGTGGCTTGCAGACTGCTTCCACGGGTCAGGGAGTTTACAATTTTGCCCCATGTTCAACCAGGAACTAGTATCTTAGAAGTTCTCTCTCCAGTCATTTCTGAGAGGACACTGTCTTAGGCATATTTGCAGTCCTGTGGATCACCAGGGGATGGGTGTGATTTGATTTTGAGCCTGGCTTCCTAGGAGTGGCCCCTGGTTCAGAGTAGCTTATCGTTCAATCAGTATTTGGTCAGAGGTTGTGAGCCAGTGAGGCTTGTGTCCTTTGTTGCTTGAACTGTGTGTGGCTTGGGGAATGTTTTCAAGTCTCTCCCACGTCCTACTCTGATTGCTCTTGAAGTGGGTGCAGCCTAGTGCGTGTGCACAGCCTTCTAGATTCATAATATGATCCCATGAGGCATCTTCTTGGCTATTTCTTTCCATGGTTTTCTCTAGTAACCTTCTGGCTGGTCTGCCATTTTTCTTGTTGCTACCAGCCCCCTCATAGCTTCTTGATACCAAGATATCCATTGTTTTCAACAGTGCTCTTAGGCGTGAACTTCTCCATCCTCTGTTCTGTGGAGCTCTCCGTCCTTGCGCCTTACCTTCAGGTTCTGCTCCTGCTAGCGCCTCTAGGCCACTGCACCGGAGCTGGCGATAGAAAAGTTCCCACTTTTCCTGGAGTGACACCACACCCCTTGCTCTGTGAGTGGGTACTGGGGAGGGGACGGTAGTTCCTCATCTTCTCAGCTTGCCTTTCTCAGTATGGAATCTCCACCCTGTGAGCCCACTGGGGTGGGATGATAGAAGCCCATGGTTTTGGCCTGCTGTGCCTGGGAGTAGAGCTTGCCCTACAAGTTGAGGCTGAGTGGGAGAAGGCAGCTCAGTCCTTTTGGCCACTGCCACCCAGAATAGATCTTCTGCAATAATGAGCTGGGAAGATGAGACATGCTCTTGGGATGAAACCGTAGCCCACAGACTGAGAGCTGGGAGAAGAGAGAGCCTGCTATCTTGGCCACACCTGTCCAGAACAGTGCTCCTGTACCACGGGGCTGGGAGAGGGGCAGAATTGGAGCAGGTCATGGCACAAATGCCATAGACTCTCACTGTTGCTACCAAGATTTAGTAGATTTTCTTGAATAAATGTTTCTCCACTTCTTGTGTGCCCTGAAAGCAATTTCCAGACACTTAAAATGGTTGTTTTTAAAATTCTCACCAGTGAAAAGGTTGTTTCACTAGGAAGAAACACCAGCTTTCAACGCAGCTATTCTGGAAGTTCTACTCCCTTATTGAAAATATTTCCAATGGGAAAAAATTTTTGGTAGGGGCTTCTCCATATATTATCTCTGCTAGAAACTCAATTAAGCCCAAGTCCAAGGTTTTATTCAGGAGGAAAGAAAGCATACAGAACAGTGAAATGGTGTTATGATGTAAGGCTTATTTCAAAAATAAACCCAATAAATAGTTTGAGGCTTATCACATAAATGTTGATGTTTTGCAGAGTAGCTGTTCTCCAGAATCAGGCATTAATAAGACGGGGAAACAGTAGTAATTATGTGTAAAACATTCTGATCTCTGGAGCAGCAGAAATAATCTCATCCCTGGGAACTGCTTGTGGGTTACGTAGGGCCTTCTCTGCTGCTGCTACAACTATGGTTTTGAAATTTCATTTTAATTTTGCATAGGGACAAAAGGGGGAAACTGTCTTCACTAAATATTGGCAACAGCACAAAATAGCCCTTCATCTGGTCTCTAGAAACATACAGGCTGTGTACACAAATGCAGAAAAGCAGATTGTGGCATCGCTGTGACTTTGAACTGCTTTAGTGATCCCTTCCATTCTGATTGTTGGCAAAGCTCATTTCCCTTCTTTCTCTGCCTTACTTTCTCCCTGTCTGAACGCGAGCCAGGATGTGAAACTCTTGCCTCAGTGGAACGTGTGATAAGGGTGTGCCACTGGGAGATGCTTTCTTCGGATTTGATACTCTCTCCCAAATTTTATCTGTTCTTGTCCAGCTCATCCCCGCCATTTTATCAAGGGAATGGTCAATTTTAAAGATGTACAGGACCCCAAAGAGAAGACTCAATCATGGCATCTCACTCTTCTCCTCCCCCTTGTTCAGCGAGTGTGTGTCTTGATTCTGGACAGCCACTGTTCCTTTGTGCCCAAAAATGACAGCCTCATGCCCTAGCTGCGGGGCTACAGGGCTGGAGGGGCAGATACCAAGCCATCTGTTCCCTGGGGACACTCCACTATTTGCCTTTGAGAAGGAAGTTCAGGACTGACAAGCAAGGGCACACTGAGGAATGGTTGCTTTGAGACTATGACCACTGCAGTGATAACCTGGCCTCTCAGTTTCTTATCCTGAATCCCTCTGACTTACTCTCCTCATCATTCATGGACACATTTTTATCATGATATCTCACTCTTTAATTCTTTGTTCTGAACACAACCTCTTTCCTCCCACAGCTTCCCAGTACATCTGCAGTACATTTGAATTTTAGACACTGCCTCCCTTCTCCCCTACCTGCCTCTCTCTGTCTCTCTCTTCACTTCCCCTCTCTCTCCATCTGTAAATGCCTTCAATTGCTTTTCTAAAAAGCCTGGACCTCATATGCCCTCCCCTGTCCATGATCTTAGACCCTTCTCGTCATGCCAATTGTCATCTCTAGGCCCACTCCCTGCCCCCTTCCCTCCCTGCTTTCTCTCTTCCTTCCCTTGGCCCTGAGCTTGCTTTCTTTACAGAAACAGCACTTCTCTCCTCTCCCAAACTAGCTCCTGCCCTGCAAACCCTCCTCCCAGGATAGGATGAAGGAGAGAAGCAGGTCCCAGAGGGTGCTGGGGCATGTCCCTGTCTCGAGGAGGAAGCTACTGCCGACCCCCACCCATCGGTGTCCCATGGGAACGCCAGCCCCGTGCTACCAGAACCTCTGGCTCATCAAGAAGAAGACAGAAATTCAGATTTTAATGTAAATTGTCCCACTTTTGAATGTTGACAACTATTTTTTTCCCCAAGAACCTGGGGGGAATGGCAGAAACAACCCCACATGCCGGCTAGATTTAACCCCTCTACCTCTCACGTTAATTCAGTTGCCCAGTTCTGGAAGGCTGCCCGCTCGGGGTCTGTACCACTGTCTGCGCTGCACCAGCCCGCTACGGTTACTGCTTTGAGCCTCGTCACCTGGATGGCTGTAATGGCCTCCTGAACTGGTCTCTGCTTTATGCTCTCCCCTCCAGTCTACTGTGTACAACCCTGCTTGATGTAGCTGTTTCAAAATAGCACAACCTTGTGGTTAAGGGAGTGGACTCTGCCGTTTATAAGCTGGGTGATCTAGGGCAAGTGAGTTCGTCTTTCTGAGTCTGTATTTCCTCAGCTGCAAAATAGGAAAAATAGTAGTACCTCTTCATAGGCCTGTTGTGAGGACTTAGTAAAGAACCGTTCCTAGGCTGGAATAAGTACTCCATAACCATTAATCGTGATCATGTCATTCCCTGGTGCAAAGACCTGCAAAGGCTCCATTGCCTCTTTAATAGAGTTTAGCCCCTTTGTCTAGGCGATCAAGACCTCCCCCTCTGGCCTTGGCCCTTCCTACGTCCTCCTGTGCAATGCTTCAGCCACACTAGACTTCTTTCTTGTTCATTTTCCTTTCTCCCCTGCAGCGCTATGTGTTCTCATTACCTACTCACTTTTATTCCCCCAGCAACCTGGGAGGCAGCTGCTCTGATTATCCTGATTTCACAGATAAGCAAACTGAGGCAAAGCGACCTGCCCAAAGTCTCCCATCCTGGAAGTGGAGGAAGCAGGATTTGAATCCAGATCTATCTGACTAAAGCCTGCTGTCTTTCTGCTATACCATAGAGAGGCAAAGACACACACAGGGACAGGAAGAGAAGGGAGAGGCTTAAGATTCACTTTTCCCTTGGGAAAAACATGGTGCATTGTTTTTGTTCTCTACGATAAGCCAATCTGAAAGAGCAGTGTAACTGTGTGAGAATGGTACGGGGTAGATTGGGGCCAGGATATGCTGGTGCTTGTGAAAACTGCTGGAGTCAACACAAGGGGCTTTTAAAACTTGATTTAGAACAAGTTGCAAAGCAAAATGCTTTAGGCCGGATTTGGGAAGGGGTTGGCCGGCTGCTTGGAGCCAACAGGATAATGTTATAATCTGGCTCCTTTTGTATCAGGTGTGGTTAAACCCTGCGTTATAGGCTTTGGCAAGATCAGTTTAGCCTAGCAGTTAGGTGCCCCAGACAGAGAAAGACAGACTTCCCAGGTTCAAATCTCTGTTTCACCACTTAAATCTGTATAATTTTGGAAAAGTTGTCTCATTTCTCATCTGTAAAATGGGGGATAATAATAATACCTACCTCACAGGGTTGTTGGGATGATTAAATAAAATAGAGCATGAAAGCTCTCAAAACATTTTCTGACACACAGTAAGTTCTCTTATAAACAGTAGCTAGTATTTGTCCTTCCCAAATATGTGTGTCCATACTAGGTGGTATTGGAAACTTTTGGGTTAACTGGTTTCTTTCTTGACCCGTCCCAATAACTAAAACCACAGTCCTAACTGTGGCACCACCTTTTATTTTTAGACATTTAAAAACTTTTCAAAGAACTCCTGACACCTCGCTAGGAAGATGATTTTAAGTTTCTGAAATCTTAATATAACTTCTCGGAAGGAAATGACCACACTCCTTTCTCCCACCTCCGATATTTACATACTACTTGCATTTGTACAGCCTAGCAGTGTAAGTGCACACACTCTGGAGTGGGTTGGCCTGGGTTCAGATTCCAGCTTTGCTGCTTACTCTCTGTGTGACCATGGGCAAGTTAGCTAACCTCTCTTTGCCTCAATTTGCTCATGTATAAAACAGAGATAATAATGATATCTATATCATGGAGTTGTTATGAGGATAAATGAATTAATACATCTAAAGTGCCTAGCACAGTACCTGGCACATAAGAAGCCTTAATTTAAGTAGCTATTATTATTACTATTAGAAAATAAGAAATAGTTAAGCATCTCTTAACCTTTTCCTTTAGATTTTCCTTGACTAGCTAATTCTCACATTTCCATGCATTCTCAGCCTCGGATTAGAGCGCTCTCTCCTTTACAAGGGAATCTTGGACTAGTGTCCGCCAGCCCCTGCCCGTGGGTGCTTTCTACCCAACTGCAGCCCTGGCCATCTCTTTGGGTGCCAGGACTCTGCTCAGAACAGCTTCCTGGGTAACCACCCACAAACTGTCAGGCGCAACAAACCACTCACTATAGGTCCTTAACCTCACTGTGTGTGGGGCTAAAAGAAAGAAGTGTCTAAGCTAGACATTTTATTCAGTCTTGGAGGAGTGAGATGACACCCTTACATCAGACCAGAAGCTGAGGTTACTGTGCATATTTGGGTTAGGCTGGCCCTGGCCCTGGCATCTTATAGCCTATCCTGGGCTCATATGCTGCCCAACATCAGCTGTTGTCAAGAACAACCTGTGCTTATCTAATCACGTAGCCCATGTGTCTCGAGCACTTATTAGGTGCCAAACAGAGTGAGTGTGTGTGTGTGTATGTGTGTGTGTACATATGTGTGTAAGGACAAGTTGAGAGGAAGGGGTCAATGAACAGAATGACAGCTATTTCTGCAGCCTGGTGTAGCCCTGAGGGTCCGGGCTTTGGAGATAGATGGGCCTAATGCAAATCCTGGCTCTGCCTCTTGTCAGTTGTGCAATGTGGGACAAGCTAATCTGTCTCACTTTGATCAACTGTAAAATGAGGATAGCATAAAGGTCTACCCTAAAGAGTTACTATAAAAATAAGCGGTAGCATATGTAAGTGCCTAATAGAGACCTAATCAATGATATTTGTAATTACAGTGAATCATGATTTTTGCCTAGACCCAATTCTCAACTAGGGTGTTGCCCCTTCAAATAAAAAGAAAGGAGAATCCGCATGCAAAAAATGAAACTGGACTCCTAACCTTACACCATGTACAAAAGTTAACTCAAAATGGATCAAAGACATAAATGTAAAAGCTAAAGCTGTAAAACTCTTAGAAGACAGTGTAGTTATAAATCTTCATAACTTCAAATTAGGCAGTGGTTTCTTAGATATGACACCAAAAGCACAAGTGACAAAAGAAAAAAAATAGATAAATTGAACTTCTTAAAAGTAAAAAATTTTGTGCTTCAAAGATCACCATCAAAAAAATGAAAAGATGACCCAAAGAATGGGAGAAACTTTTCATAAATCATATATCTGATAGGGGACTTATATCCAGAATATATAAAGAACTCTTCCAGCTTAACAATAAAAATACAAACAACCCAATTAAAAATGGTCAAAAGATCTGAACAAGCACATAAAAAGATGCTCAACGTCATTATCCATGAGGGAAATTCAAATCAAAACCACATGAGATGCCACTTCACACCCAATAGGATGGCTACAATCAAATGGACAAATAATAACAAGTGCTGACAGGGATTTGGAGCAATTGGAACCCTCATACACTGCTCATGGGAATATAAAATGATGCAGCCTCTGTGGAAAACGGTGCAGCAGTTCTGCAAAAGGTTAAACATATGACCCAGGTTATCATATGACCCAGCAATTCCACTCCTAGGTATGCAACCAAGAGAAATGAAAGCGTATGTCCACATAAAAAAGCTTGTACATAAATGTTCATAGGAGCATTGTTCATAATATCCAAAAAGATGGACAACTCAAATGTCCTTCAGTGGAATTCAGCCATAAAAGGAAATGAAGCACTGATATATGCTACAGCATGGATGAACCTTGGAAACATTATGCTAAGTGAAAAAGCCAAACACAAAAGCCCACATATTGTATTATATGATTCCATTTCTGTGAAAAGCTTAGATTGGGCAAATCTATAGAGACAGAAAATAGACTAGTGGTTGCTAGGAGCTAGAGCAGGAGGGAGATAGGGAGCTAATATGTATGGGCTTTGGGGGGGATGGTGTGATGTTGTGAAATGTATCAATATATTATTCTGTCTTTGTTCATTTCCTGGCATACAGCTCCTAAAATCCTTGAATTTCAAAAGTGATGTCTTTTTGTATGCTAATGAGTTGACTGATAGCTGGCAGCCCCTAAATAGCTTCAGGATAGTGACAGGTTACCAGAAAGACCAAGGCAGGATTAGAGGGTTGGGACTTTGAGCCCCACCCTCCAACCTCTGGGAAGGGAGTGGGGCTGAAGATGAAGTTGATCACCAATGGCCAATGGTTTGATCAATCATGTCTACATAATGAAGCTGCCATAAAAAACTAAAAAAACAGGGTTAAGAGAGCTTCTGGATAGCTGAACACGTGGAGGTTCCTGGAGAGTGGTGTGCCCAACAGAGAGGGCATGGAAGCTCTGCGCCCCTTCCCCCATACCTCATCCTACGCATCTCTTCATCTGTTTTCTTTGTAATATCCTTTATAATAAACCAGTAAATGTGTTTTCCTGAGTTCTGAGCTGTTCCAGCAAATTAATCAAACCTAAAGGAGGAGGTCGTGGGAATGCCAGCTTGAGGCTGATCGGTTAGAAGTTACGGAGGCCTGGACTTGTGACTGGTGTCCAGGGGAGGACTATATTGTGGGACTAGCCCTTAACCTGTGGCATCTGAGGCTATTTCCAGATAGACAGTGCCAGAATTGAATTGAATTGAACTGAATTAGAGGACACTCAAGTGGTGTCTGCTGCTTGGTGTGGGGGAACCCCCCCCACACACACACACATTTGGTCACAGAAGTATTTCGTGTTGATTGTTTTGGTGTGAGAGCAGAGGAAAAACAGTTGCTTTTCCACTATCAAAGGGGATGATGAAAATGATCTGAAATTGACTGTGGTGATGGATATACAGCTCTGATTATACTGAAAGCCATTGAATTGTCTACTTTAATTGGCTGAATTGTATGGTATGTGAACTATATCTCAATAAAACTGTTAAAGGGGGAAAAAAAGGAAGGAGAAAAGAACTCCTTGGAGCCACCGTGGTGGACTTGACAAAAGCAACAGGGGTCGTTGGAGACCACTGAGAGGCGTGTCTGTAGGAGTGCATTCCTTTGGTTGTGGTGGCCGCTGTATGAGCACATGTGTGTTTCAGGGTATTCTGGTCCTGGCCTGGCCCCAGGCAAAGCTGTCACATAGGCAAAGTTTTCCCTTGGCACTTCTAGAATTCTCCCTCTGGCTTTCCCCCTGCCTAAAGGTGAAAAAGGTTTAACTTACTGTTGCTCGAAGTAGTCTTTGCATTCCTAGTGGGCACTATTGCTGTGTACAGATTAGGCATCAATTGATTCTTTCTAGATGGATAAAGTTTGAAGAGAAGATCTTACCACCTACTATTCCTGTGGGCAGGACGGCAGGAGAGGGGTGGATTTATGGAGCCCATGTGTGCCATATCCTGGTACATCAGGATGTGATCTACGGTCTTTACAGCCAGCCAGTGTGAACTGCTCATTGTACAGGGGGCCCAAGGGTGGGACAGGCAGACCCTTCCCAGTGGAGAATGTGTTCTGTGAAGGGCTTCTCAAGTTGGCCTGTGCTCTATGCCACTCGGACCTCCATCTCTGCTTCCCTTGCAGGAGGATTTTTTGAGCAACTGGCTTAGTCTAGTTTCTCCCCCCTTTTTAGGGTTTGTTCTGCCTCGGGTGAGGGACATTCATGGAATGAAGGGAAGTGGGGCTAAAGCTGGAGCTTGTGGCAGCCATGATGCTGTGGGCCATTCTTTAAGGTATGGACAATGGGTGCTACCCCAGACTTTTCATATTATTCCTGGCTGGGTTTTTTGGTAATCAGAGTAGAACAAGCCCATGGAAAGAAACAGCAGTACCCTACAAGAACCCCTAGTCTCCTTTCTGGGAGGCAACCAATTTTAGTTCTTTTCTTCTGGTATTTACCCTCATTTCTCGAAATAAAGCGCTTCTACTTGTATTCCCTTGTTTAACTGATTTCTGGTTATCTGTTGACTTCCTGCTAAGCTAGCCAAGGGTTTAGTACCAATATATAGCTCATCATCATTTTTTTATTCCTTTTTTGGTTACCTCAGGAACCTATGCAGTATACGAACACTTTTTGTTCCATCAATTATTAGCTGCATCTTTTGAATTCCCACTTGGTAGGCTAAGGTATTGGCACCCTTCCCCTTCCCCTCAGCTCTCTTCCCTTCCCACCCCTCTTACCAGGCAGTGTTTTGGTAAAACTCCTGGTTCTTATTTAAAAGATCTTGGCTGGGCACAGTGGCTCACTCATGTAATCCCAGCACTTCAGGAGGCTGAGGCAGAAGGATCCTTTGAAGCCAGGAGTTTGAGACCAGCCTGGGCAATATAGGAAGATCCCATCTCTACAGAAAATAAGAAAAATTAGCTGAGTGTGGTGGCATATACTTGTAATCTCAGCCACTTGGGAGGTTGAGGTGAGAGGATCGTTTGAGCCTAGGAGTTTGAGGCTGCAGTGAGCTATGATTGCACCACGGTACTCCAGCCTGGGCAACAAAATAAGACTCTGTCTCAAAAAAAAATTAAAATAAAAAAAATAAAAAAGACCTCATCTTAAAGCAGAACATATAAAAGATGAAACTAATTTTTACTGAGCATCTACTATGTGCCAGGAGCTGTGCATACATCATCACATTTAATCCTCATAGTAATCCTGAGAGGGAAATATCATAATTGTAATTTTAGCCATGAGAAGACTGCGACCAGACCATGCATCTGGTAGGGAACCAATTTGAGATTAGAACCAAAGTTGGGCTCCAAAGCCCATACCCTTTTTCCAGAGCCCCAAGCATGCTTCAGTTTCAATTTCATCTACAGTTTTCTGAGTCCCCTTTCTGCAGGCAAGACTTGGACCAGAAGTCTTTATCTGTTTTTGAAACCCCACAGTAGTTCTGGCTTATTCACCGATGGTGCACCCTCGTCCTGGAGGGCAGAAAAGAGAGTGGTGGCTTGAGAGGGAATTGAAGGCAAATGGACCATCCCTAGGGGGTGTGCAGGGAGAGTAGATTCTCCATATGGGCTGGTTCAGTTGCATGCCTGGCAGGATTCTCTCCACCTGGTGGCCCAGGCCTTGGCTTTTGGAGGCCAGCACAGAAGTCCCAGGTGGTCCCTCAGGTGACAGTGGGCACCATTTTACAACATCACTAGGGCTCTGCCAGCCAGCATGCTGCCTTCGATATGAGAAGCAAATGCAGGGTTTTGAAGACTGTAGCTGACTCAGACCGTTGCTCTGGCATTGCGGTCATAGACACATGTGGGAAATTCCCAAATCGACTTTCCCACAGAGCTGTTTTGGAGTTGGGGACAGAAGGATGACGGGGGTGGAGAATGTATTTGAGTTATTTATTTGATTAGTATTTGTTAAATCGTTGGACTGTTTTAACCAGAGGCACCGAGCGGGATTTCCCCAGGGGTCACTTCCGGGCATATAGAAGAGTTAAGAGGTCAAAGGCCCAGGCTCAATTTTCCACACTGAGGAAGGAGAGGATACGATCACATGAAACAGGCAATCCCAGATTCTTTCTATTGGTCTTCAGGCTGCTGTCATAGAAAAACATTTGGGCATCCCCACCTGCCCACTTTCCCCCAACCCACGTCCTCCGGCTTCTCCCTCTGTCGGCGCTCCTGCCATCCACCCTGCCCGGGAGGCATCTCAGTTCTACCATCTCCTCGCCTCTTGCCAACCCTTCTCCTTCACCCCGGCCCATCCCCCCAACATGTCCGCAGAAGCCTCCCCGACCCCGTTGATTTGTAGGGTCTTACACATTCATCCTTTCCCCTCTCTTAGCAACTCCCAACCTCATTACCTCAGGCTTGGTTTCTTCAACCAGTCTCTGTGCCTCCAGTTATACCTCCCACATCACTGGCCTGGCCACCATCCATCGTGTCACTGCTGCTAGATGAATCTTCATAAGGAACAGCTTTCTGAGGCCTGCTGAGACTTGCCCAAGGCTTCTCTGCTGCTTCCAACATAAAATCCAAATGCCTCGGCTTGCCGTTCAAGGCCGCACACTGCCTGCTCTCAACCTCAATGTCCAGGTTCTGTTCTTGCCACTTCCCTACAAGACTGAGAACTTCTTTAAGACAGGGAACAGGTCTGGTTTACTTCCGGGGTTGTTATCTTACAGGAGAGTGGCTAGGACATTGGGGGTCAGGACTTGTTTGCCAAAGAAAGAAAGGAATGGGAGAATGAGCATGATGAAGACATCGCAGGAGTCATTTTGCCAAACAGTTGTTCAGGGGCCTCTGTCACTGACCAATTGGGTGACCTTGGACAAGTCCTTTCCACTTTATGTCTTCAACAGGAGTCTTAAACGTGCAGTTCTTGGGCGCGAAGGTTTTCTTGGCTGGCGCTTTCTGATGATTTGGAATGGCTTTATGTAAGGCATGTGTGCTCTAGTTCCCACCCCCTGCCATTTTCTCACACCTCTCCACTCCCCTCATTTTCATTAGCTTCTTGGTGCCTAAAGGCATTTACATTTGTGACCCCTGGATTAGGTGGTGTTTACTCACCTTTCAACTCTGGCACCGGCTGGAATTCTGTTTGACCTGCTTTGAAATGAAATTTGCAATTGCTTGCTTAAGTGGTTTCCAATGTCATCTAATACACAGCAGCCAGGCCAGACTAACTTTGCCCTCTGAAAACAGGCCACCAAAGAACAGTGGTGTATGCCTTTAATATTTCTGATGCTGACAGTCAGCTGCAGAGGGAGATGTTATTCCATTAAAAGTGATTGTCTTTACATAACCCAGCACAAGTGGTGCCCATTTATAGTCTAGAAAGGACCAAGCACAGCGTGCCCATTGGCAGCCAGCTGGGCATATACAGAGGGTATTGGTTGGAGGCACAAAGTGTGAATTTAGCTCAAGTTGCCTCGTAGGGTCCTTTTTAGGACAAAGCGCTGAATGAGGGGTGTGTGCTGGAAGCATTTCTCTCTCTTTCTCTCTCTGTCTCTGCGCCTGGCTTTCAATGGCCCAGTCTGCTCTGAGACTCCACAGAGACATGCACGGAGGGCAGGGAGGGTCAGGCAGGCATTCTCACCACTGAGCTTCTTTGCATTAGCTGGTCCCAAGGGCCACAGGAACTGCAAATCTGCCTGGCCACAGGCTGGCAAGGCACGGCTCACTGGGAGATGCTAGACAAACACAACGGCTGCTGGAAGGCACCTGCCCAGCCCGGACGGCAGCTTAGCCCCACCATTTGGGCAACATCTGGGTGAAAGGTACTGAGAGCTGGGCAGAGGGCTGGTTGGGGTGTATGTGTCCATCACTGGACACAGTAAGGCATTGGGTGAAAGTGGAACCACTGGTGGCCTGTGGGGCTAAATAGCTGCAGTCACTCGGTGTACATATAGCCTGGCTGCCCCCAAACTCAGTGTGGAGGGCATCGAGGGGCTATTCTGTTAGGGGACACACAATAACACATCCACTCGTGTGGAATGGTTAGGCGTGTGGGATAGTGGGTTGGGTGGGGAGATGAGGGAGGTAAAGAGGAGAAGAAAGATAGTGTTTCTAAGCTGTTTCATATGTCTGAAACAACCCTAGGGAGTTTCCCGGGGTGAAAGGGATTTACTCTGTGTGTTTTTGCTTCCCTGTTTCTGCCCTTTCCTGCTCGACTGCTTAGGAACTCAGGGAGACAAATCCCTAGTACTGTTTGTCAAAGTCAAATACAGTGGAGAAGGTAAACTTTCCAAAGAAACTTTATGGAACACATTTCAAAGCCCTGGAGAAGCAGTTTGAGACTTTTTCCTGTTGGTTTCCTTTGCATGACTGCCACCAACTGACGTCAGCAAGGTGTTAAGTGAGACACTTAAGGCCGTTGCAGCTGCCAGGGGAAGTGGATGCTAGGCTGTGAGTGTGTCGGGCTGTGAGACAGTGTGGTTGCTGAAGGGCCATAGAGCTTGGCTGGGCTGGGCTTGGCTGCAGCCAGGGGGACATGATGTGGTTGGTGCGACTCTGGGTGTGCTGTGTGTTATGTGCATGTTTGTGACAGGGCTGAGGGACCTGGCTGTAGCTTTAGTGTGTGGATTTGTTCCATGCAGCTTGAAACGAGGGCGTTCTGGCAGTGACAGGAGCAAGTATGGGCCGAGGCCGAAGAACTCCAGCGTCAGCTGGATGGGGGGAATAGGAACTCTGCTTTCACCTTAATTTCTACATAGCCAGCTGGGCCTGTGTCTCTGGCAGCAGTTGCCAGTGTCTGAAGGCTGCCACGCTTCCTCTAACCAGCCTGCGCTATTCCAGGTGGAAGCCATGGAAGCCCACCCATTGACTTGCGCCATTTCTAGCCCACTCAGCTACCCCCAGTACCCGAGAAGCCCAGCTTTTGTGCATAACAAGTTAAGGAGATAAGGCCAGGCCCTTGGTTGGAGACCCATACCGGAACCTCACGTTCAGCCAAGGTCCTTGTCATCACCATGCAGCAGCAAGGCTTCTTGCTGAAATGCAACCACCTACTGAGCCGGGAGCCACAGAGGGGATTCTGGGGTTTTACTTCTTTATCTTTTGAGTAATTGGGGGTCAGGGCAAGCCAAGCCCTGGCCTAGGCTCTGCAGCTGCTGCCTATACACCGCCCAACCTCTCTACTCTCTCCTACTGTCACGAGGAGAGCTCTTGAGTACCTCGGAGGATTTGAGGTAGAGACGCTGGTCCTGTAGTTGGTGGGTGGGCATTTGGGTCTTCATCCCCATGGCTACTTACCAGCTGGCCAGGCCTGGCATGGCGCATGGGGGCTGTATCAGAATAAGCCAAGGATGTCCTCTCCTTAGCAGTAGGACTTTTGACCAATGAGCAGGCTACTGGGGTTCCCTGACCAATGTAGGCAAATCAAATGTGTGCAGGGCCATACTCCCCACCACAGCCCCAGCAGGTAACATAAGGGTGAGAGTTGGCCAAGTGTAAGACCACTCATGGTGTGACCAACCCCACGCCTGTCTTCTCACATTACTTTTGAAAACACTATGCAGGCAAGAGAAACAAACAAAAAAAAATAGCCAAACAAAAAGCATCTGCAAGCCATATTCAGCCTCTTGGTTGCCAGTTTGTGACCAAGGTGAGAAGCAAACTTTTGTTGCACATCACTGAGAATTCTTTTGGGCTGGCAAACTCTGTCTTGGTCTTCCAAAGCCAGCTCCAGTGGCATCCATGTGCTGCTTTCTCTGACCTGCTCCATAGGCCAAATGAATGCTTCTCCTCTCTCTGATCCCTTGGTATCTCTATTGTAACATGTCAGAATATTCATTTGAAAAACCCTTATTGACTGCTTTGGTGAAGACCGTGCTGGGGTTACAGAGAAGAATACATAAGAAACAATCCTTCCCCTCAAGAAGCAATCAGTCCAGTAGGGGGAAAGATGGGAAAGCAGCAGAGACTCTCGAATGTGTCAAGGCTCAGACAGAGATCCCTGAGAGAGGCTCCCTCCATGTGTGTGTGGGAAAGGTGAAGAAGGCAGGCTTTGGGTGAAAGGAGATGGTTCAGCCAGGTACTGGAGGAAGAAAACAAGTAAACCAAGCTAAGAAGGTAGCAGAGCTTTACTGGCCCAGGGAGCCCGCGAGCACACTTTGGGTGTTACGGATACTGACGGCATGTTCGGGCCCTGGTGAGTGATGTGTAAGGAATGGGGGCTGGAAGTGGCAGGAAACAAGGCCCATCATTCAAGGCCTCATGGGCCAGGCCGTGAATCTTGGCCTTTTTTCCTCTGAAGGCGGTGGGGAGCCAGCTGGGGGTTTGGAGCAGGGGAGTGACAGGCCTGATCTCGGCTTTGGAAGGCCCACATGGGAGCCTCCATGGGTTAGAGGGACAGGAGAGGGGAGAGACTGGTGACAGGAAGGCCAGTTGGGGAGCTGTGTCCCCAGTGCCTGGACCTGCTCTCTGTGTACTTGCTGAGTGCATGAGTGAGTGCCTGAGGTAGGAAGGGATGTGTAGAGCTACTGTTGCTGCCACCTCTGGGGAATTCTGCTCACTGATAGACCAGGGGTGGCTTTCATAGGTGTCCACCTGGGCATCTCATAGACATCTCAGACGTGACTTGTTCAAAGCCAAACTCTTGGCCTTGTTCCCCAAAACTGCTGCTCCTGCAGTTAATGGCAACCCCAACTTTCCAATTGCTCAGGACCCAAACCTCGAGGTCATTCTTGACTCTTCTCTTTCTCTCATACTTCCACATCCATGCTATTAGCAGACCATGTTGTTTCTACCTTCAAAACAGATCCAGAATCCAACCACTTGTTACCACCTTCATGGTCTGTGTCCCCATCATCTCTCACCTGGATATTTTCACCAGCTTCCTAAGGGGTCTCCCTGTGTATTCTACCTTGGATCCTCGACACTCTACTCGATGCAACAGCCGGAGTGATCCTGAAAAAACATAGATTGTGTCCTACCTCTGCTTACAACCCTCTCCTGGATCTCTATTTCAGCTGAAAAGCTGAAATCTTTACAATGGCCCAAAGGCCCTGCATGCTCTGTCTGACCCCTGACCTCACCTCCTGCCACCTCCCCCCACTCGCTGCTCCTGCCACCACACTGGCCTCCTTGCTGTGTCCCAAATAGCTTCAAGGGTTTTTGCATTTGCTGTTCCCTCCGCCCAGATTTCTTTTCCTCCAGGTGTATGCATGGCTCATTCCCTCACTTCGTTCAGGTCTCTGCACAAATGTCACCTTCTCCACGAAGCCTTCGTTGACTGTCCTGTTATATTAGGTTATTAAGTATGAAATATCCAGTTTTCTTAAGCACTAAGTTTGACAGTTGATATCCCTGACATTTCACTTTGACACTTGTTATATTTTTATTGTGAAGGTATATCTTCAGTATTTCAAACACACAGTTTGGCTTGTGATTATCTTTCAAAAGATTTTTTAGAACATTTTTTGTGAAACCATGGATAAGTCAAAAATTCATGTTATTTTTGAGTTCCATCGTGGAACCAATGCAGCGCAGACAGCTCAAAATATCGACGAAGTGTTTGGGGAGGATGTGGCTAATGAACGCACGGTAGGTCAATGGTTTGAGAATTTTTGTTCTGGTGATTTTAATCTTGAAAATGAGCCACACGGGAGACCAGACACCAAGGTGGATGATGATGAGCTGAAAGCTGTAGTGGAAATGAATCCATCTCAACCTACGTGTGAATTAGCAGCAAGGTTTGACGTTACTATTCCAACAATATTGGATCATTTGAAACAAATTAGCAAGGTAAAGAAGCTGGATAGATGGGTACCACATGAATTGAATGAGCCTCAGAAAATAAATTGTCTTGAAGCTTGCCTTTCTTTGCTGTCATGACATAAAGGTGAACCATTTCTACTCCGTACTGTGACAGAATGGGTTCTTTTTGACAATTGCAAGCATTTGGCACACTGGTTGAATAAAGATGAACTGCCGAAACACAGTCCAAAACGGAATAGTCATCAAAAAAAGCTAATGGTGTCCGTCTGGTGGTCCAGCGCTGGTATTATCCATTACAGCTTCATGAAACCTGGTCGACAGATTACAGCGGATGTCTACTGCAACCAATTGGACGACATGACGAGGATGCTTGTGATTAAGCGGCCGAGATTGGTCAATGGAGACAGGCCAATCCTCTTGCAAGACAACACTCGACCACATATCACACAAACAAAGCTGCTCAAACTACAGAAGCTGGACTTGGAAACTCTGTCATCCACCGTATTCACCACACTTTGCACCAACTGACTCCACTTCTTCCAGGCTTTGGACCACTTCTTGCAAGGAAAGATATTCAATTCTCAACAAGCTGTGGGAAACGTCTTTTGTTATTTCATCACCACTTGCTCTCTAGGCTTCTTTGCTGCTGCGTAAACAAGCTACCATTAAGGTGACAAAACTGTGTCGATAGTTGAGGCACGTACTTTGATTACTTGTACTCCTTCTTGTTTGAGATATAATAAACAACTTTTGATTCAAAATCGGACGTTTCATATTGAGTGACCTAACAGAATAGCATGCCCAACCCTGTTGGTCCCCTGAACCCCTCCACTGTTTCATTTTTCTCCAAGCCAGTTATTGCCTTCTAACTTACTACATATTTGAATTGTTTATTTTATTTATCGTCTGTCTCCCTCCACTAGAACATAAGCTTCATGAGAGCAAGAATTTTTGTCTGTTTTTTCCCCTGCAGTATTCCTAGTGCCTGGTGCATAGTAGACACTCAGTAAGGACTTATGAAATCAATGAACAGGTGGACTGTGGGGATCAGTGAGGTCTCCCTGGGCCTTCTCTGGGCCGTGTGACCTGGAACTTTCAGGAGCAGATTGTATAGGGGAAAGACAGAGCCTGCTGGACTATAGGAGTTAGCAGGTCTAGCTAAGGTGACCTTGGGCAAGTCTCTTCCCCTCACTGACCCTCAGTTTGCTCATTTGTAATGTGATTTATAATCTGATGCGATGATCTCTAACAGCCAGTGTTATGAGCCTCTAGGGGGGCAAGATGAGGGCCTGGCCAGCTGGGCCACCACTCACACCCCATGGGTATGAGGGCAGAGATGCTCACCCCTGCCTTTCTCCATTTCTTTCTTGACCTCTTCCAAATCACCACCTTATCTTCAACCCACATCTGTAAACACATCACTTACAGCTGTTCAAATAATGATGGCGGGGCGGTGCTGCCAGTCAGCTGCATTCAGCAGGGCCAGCTGTGCTCCCTGCAGGGTGCCTCACTCTGGCCTGAAGGCCTGTGCAGGGCAGAAGCCTGGGTGAGACCAGCAGTGGGATGATTTCCCACCCCACTTTCCAGAGCAAAAACTTCATGCCACTCAGGTGGGCCCATCTCTGGAGCAATTAATCTCTCCTAGACCAAACTCTTCTACCTGGTCTAGTTGGGGACCTAGTGTTTATCAAGCATCTGTCATTTTAAATTTTAATCCTCACAATAACCATATGAAGTAGGCATTATTTGACCCATTTTTCAGAGGAGAACACCGAGTCATTGAGGGGTTAAGAGAGTTACCCAAGGTCCCACACAACCTCTTCCTCCTTCTACAGGAATTATCAATACTTGGAAGTCTGCTGACCAAAGTCTAGGACGCTCTCTGTGGTTGGAGCCATGAGAGAGGCAGAAAGGAGGATGCTGCTTTCTTGCTGCTCCATCTAGGCCACAGGTGGAGCCTAAGGGGTGGAAAACAGGCCAGCCCAGATGGAAGTCATCACTATCCCACCGGCTCCCTGAGGGCTGAGCAGAAGGGAGGCGCCTTCCGCCTGACCCTGCCAGGAATGCCGGGGTCCTGAGAGGCTGGGACCAGTGAGCAACGGGGGTGGTGCGCGGGTTACTTTATGTGATAAACTATCTTCCTTTCTCATTCCAAGGATCAGAGAGCACTTGGTGAGCTGTTCTTTGTTCCAGTGGTAACAGAAAACCAGAAAAGCCCGGTGGGGGGTGGCCAAACTTTCCTTTGTCCTCTTGGGCTAGGAGGCTGAATGGGAGAAGTGTGGCAACGGGGGTGGGGCAAGGCCACCACAAGAGCAACAGATTGGTGGAGGGAGGACGAGACAGGATCCTAGCAAAAACAAAAAATTCCACGAAGAGCTAAGTACATGCCAGCGGGGAGGCTTTGCAGCCTCCTTCATGCAGCCTGACTCAGGGTGAGTCCGCTACATCTGGCAGTCTCCAGCCAGGGGCCAGTGGGGCCCCAGAGTCACAGCACAGCTAGTGCTCTCCGGGCCCAAGATGTGCCAAAGGCCACCTCCAGGACTACTGCCCTCCATGAGTCCTCTGAGCTCCCTGGCCCAGTCTCTGTCCTGCCCCCACAACACGACGTGCTCCTACCAAGAATGATAGGAACTCAAATTTGTCAGTCATCGAAAGTTTGCCAATAGTGCACTTTCCCATAGCTCTTCCGGGGGCAGGGTAGCCTAGTGGTTAAGAACACAGGCTCAGGCCCATACTGCCTGGCTCTGTCATTTTGCAGCTGTGTGGTCTTAGGTAAGTTACCTAGCTTCTGTGCTTCAGCTTCCTCATCTTTATTAATAAAATGGGAATAATCACAGGATCTACATGTTAAGGTTGTTTTTAGATTAAACAAGCTAAGATTTAAGCTCCCTAAAAGTAGGGATTTTTGTCTTTTATTCACTGCTGTCCCTAGGACCTAAACAATGCCTGAAACCTAGTAGAGACTCAATAAATATTTATAAAGGGCTTACAGTGGGAAGTGGCACTTAGTAAACAGAACAAATGTTAGTTATTGTTTCTGTTGTTATTGTTCACATTCTTACAACAGCTCCAAGAGGAGCATTCTGAATTTTACGCATGCATGTTAGTGTTGGTCCTCCTTGTAAAGTTCAAGTTCTGAGTCAAGGTATTGAAGGAATAGGCAACAGACTTAAAATGGAGAAAGTTTGGGTCATGGGGGTTAGGAATGCAGCCCTCAGACCTGAGTAATAGCATCTGTCTATCAATCATTCACTCATCCATTCTACAAATACTTCACGATATGCCTATGGGCCAGGCCCTGAGCTGGGAGCTGGGGATGTATTGATGACAAGACAGATGAGGATTTCTGCATTGGAGCAGCTGAAATTCTAATGGAAGGAGACAAGCAAAAACAAAGAAAGACTTAAATAATTTCAAATAGTATTAAGCGCTGTGAAGAAAATAAAGCAGTATAATGGAATAGAGAATGGCTGGAGTGTGTACGTTGGGAGGTATCTTTAGGTTATGCTCAGAGAAGGCCTCTGAAGAAGTAATGCTGGCACTCTTCCAAGGGGTCTTGGTCTCAGGTGAAGGACCCTAGTTGAGAGTTGGCCCTTGATACCATGTTGTTACTACCTTATCCGTCTGTCCAAGGTATTATAGTAAATGTAGCTCCTAGGGGTCTGTACATGGAGGTCTAGGTGTAAAGCGCTGGAGAGAAGGGCTATGAACAAATGGCGCCTTCACAGGAAGGTTCTGGCAAAAGTTGTTGGTTATGCTAGGTTAACTGATGGTTAGTGGCCTTTCAGCTTCCCCCGGAGGCCCTCCTGCACCTCAGGGAGGAGGTGTCTGGCCATGGTGTCCTCTCCACTGCTGACCTACACTTAGTGCCTTCGTGTCCCATGCTCATTCGTGACACCACCTTCACACATGTGAACACCGCCTCATCCTTCAGGATAGCCCAGGCACCATGGCAACCCTCGTCACACTCGAGTACCGGTATTCATTACGTGTTTGAGCATCTCCAGAGTCCAGTACAGAATCGACACCTGATAAATGCTTATCAAATGAAGGAACAAATGGGAGACTGTTGTTTCTTCTGCTTCCCCGACTGACTGGCTGATTCCCGGTCATGCATCAAGACTCAGCTCACACATCATTTTATAGGAGAAGCCTACCTTGACCTCCTTGTGTCTGACCTGGGGAGCCCTTGCTCATCCTCCCTCTGAAGCCTTCCTTGACCCCCCATCAGCGTGGGTCCCTCCCACCTGTGAGCGCTCCGGCACATTCTACACTCTCTGTTATGGCCCTGATCACTCTACGGGCATTGTCTGCTACTTCTCTGTCATCTCTCTTAACCTGTGATTTTCTCAGGCAAGGACTGTATTTTGGTCTCTATATCCCCAGCACTAGCCCCTAGAGGGCGCTCAATAAATATCTGTGGAATTAATGGGGAAAAAAAAAACCAAATGAATTGTTTGTTAATTTTGCTTAAAGTGGTTTGCTGGGGCTGGCTTGTTGTGGTTCTCGAGAGCCAGTTATTAAATATTTAGGAAATCTGTGAGCCAACTGTTAAGCACAGCCATCATTAAAAATTAAATTATACAAGAAAACAGAAGACAAACCGAAACTGAGGTACGTTCTACAAAATAAATAACTGAGTAAATGCAATCTGGGATCCTGGATTGGATCCTAGAAAAGAAAAAGGATTTCAGTAGAAAAACTGGTGAAATCCAAATAAGTTTGTGTTTTAGTTAATAATGTTGTATCAAGGTTAATTTCTTAGTTTTGATGAATGTTTTATAATTGTGCAAGATGCATAAGGGGAAGCTGGGTGAAGGGTACATGGTGACTCTCTGTACTGTCTTTGCAACTCTTCTATAAGTCTAACATTATCTCAAAATTTTAAAAATAACTTAAAATATAAAATTATAAAACCTACAATTAAATTATATTCAAAATGAAGGTAATAAGTACTCACGATTCACCACATCCTCATTATTTTACTGCATTTCACTGTGATCCATGCTCTTGCATCTCTTCTCCTCGAGTCTGAATGGTGTGCTAGTCCACATCTTTTCCCACTCCATGCTGAGTGACATCACTGTGTTAGCTTGAAATAGGCCAAGTTGGGAGTATCTACATCATGGAAACCTGAAACCACTGCACATCAGGGCTTGGATTATTGTTTTTGTACATTGTACTCTAGGCTTAAGAAAGTGACAGAAAAATGCTGAAAAAATGCATTAAAAGTGTGTCATGTCTATTGCTATTACTTCACAAATAGCACCCCAAAATTGAGGAAATAATACTTCTAGCACATGGAAACTGTTATCTGATTCAGCAAAGAAGTTGTTCACATCATGATGGATTAGTCAAGTTCCAATACTTCATTATTTTGCTTTCTTCTTACTCATTTACATAAATGAAAATATTAACCACCATTCATGAAGGAACTACATTTGCTCTTCCGTTCTAACCGTAGGTTGGCTATCGATATAAGAGTTCGGTAAACTCAATGAAAGTCTTATGTGAGAATCAATTGGTTATATGGAATTTGCAATAGAGTATTTTATATCTCAGTGTTATTTGTAAATTGAGTGTGTCATATTCTTTTATAAGTAAATTTATAATAAACTTATATATGCATATACATTCATTCATTGTTTTGAGAGCTATTTGCTAAACATTTACCACAACACTGCTGGTCCTAAATATTAATTATGATCTCATCAAATGCGTTGAAGGAAAGAAAAGAGCATCGCCCGGCACCTTCCCTGTGCCAGGCTGTGCTATCCCTTCATGTTCATCATTCCAGGTGCTCTTCCCCTCAGTTCTGTGAAGTGAAGATGCTTTGGTCTCCATTTTACAGATGAGGATATTGAGGCTCAGAGAGGTTAAATGACTAGACTAAGGTCAAGTGATTGGTATATAGTGGGCCAGAATTAAACACTAGATCTGTCTGAGTCCACAGCTACTTGTATTAGTTTCCTACTGCTGCTGTAACAAATTACCACAGATTTAGTGGCATAAAGCAACAAGAATTTATTATCTTACAGTTATGTAGGTCAGAAACAGGTGTCACTGGACTAAAAGCGAGGTGTCGCAGGGCTACAGTTCCAAGGGCTCTAGGGAAGAACCTGTTTCCTTGCCTTTCTGGCTTCTGGAGGCTGCCTGCATTCCTTGACTTCAAAACCAGCAGTGGCGGTGGAGCCCTCTCACATCCCATCACTCTGATTCTCCTTCTACACAGCTCCTTCTCTGACGCTGACTCTCCTGCCTCCTGCTTTCACGTTATAAGGACCCTTGTGATTACATCCAGTACACCCAGCTAACCCAGGAGGATCTCCCCATCTCAGTCAAGGTCAGCTGTTTAGTAACCTTAACTCCACCTGCAAACCTTATTCCCCTTTGCCATGCAACCTAACACATTCATGGGTTCTGGGGATTAGGACATGGGCATCTTTGGGGGGCTGTAATTCTGCCTGACGGCCTTGTGCTTTTTCCATCACCCTTTACCACCTTGCCTCTCGTTTTAGTGATTACGTAATCCAATGCGGAGCCTACATAATTCTCCCTTACACCTGCGTGCCGCGTGTCCCTGCGCTCTCTCCTTTGGGGTAAAATGTCCTTTTCAGTTGTTCTCCCAGCCAGCCAGAGAGCCTGGTAGGGGAATGCTTCCCAATCCCTGGGGCTTTTAATCCTGAACTTATATTTTACCTGTACTCTTCCTAAAGTGTTTTTAAAATAGTTTCCAGGATTTTTGTGGATCACTGCTTCTTTCTTTCTTTCTGTGATGCTTATATGGTGCCAGAGCCCTCCTTCCCTCCTTTCCAACATGGCAGGTCTCATTGAGCTGCGGTTTTCCCATTCCCACCTTCTGGACCTATTTCTAGTCACCAGCCAGGAACACGCATTATTTATTTGCTCTCCTCATAGATTTTTACGTTGCCTTATTCTAGAAAAGGCCCTGGACTTAACTAAGATGTCCTTTTCCTACTCCTGCTGATGAGGCATCTGTCTGTCTGTGTTTAATATTTCTGACTGGCTTTTCGAAATCAGACTCTCTAAGTAGTAGTTTTTCATCTTCCCTTGTTTGCTCCACACTGAGCTTCCTGATTCTGATTCTGGTCTGGAGGAACCTCCTCTACTGAGACAAAACTAATGGCCAGAAGTTGCCCCTCCCCCCAGGAAGCCTTCCTACCAGCTAGACCCACCTCTTCACCACTGGGAGCTCTGACTACAACATTCTGGATTCTGCCTTTGATCTTCCCCAAAGCTCTTTGCCTCTCCTTTCTGCCTGTCAAATTCACGCCCATACTTTGGGGCCCAGTCTGAATCCTACCTTGAGGTAGGCTCGCCTTGAGGAAAACTTTCTGGATCCTACCAGCCCAAGGGACTCATGTCCTTCTCTGAACATGTCTAGGACTATTGTAAGCAGCACTTATTTTGACAAATTTATCATCTGCCATTATGGAAAAGTCACAAAGTGGTGGCTGGTGAGCCAAATAATGCCCACAGATCTGTTTTGTTCAGTCTGCATGTGATTTGTTTCTTTTTAAACTATTTGCTAACATGTAGCAATTGGTAATCTTTCCATACAATCTGGAATTCTGGCTGCTTTAAAAAACAAAAATCTGGTAATATTGGATGTGTATTCTCACAGGACAGTAGTTAGCTGGATTAGGATGGTGTCTTCCCCTGTAGATGGAGTATGTGCTCTACAGCCAGCCATGGCCCCCACCACTACCTATTGTCTTATTCCAGCCTCCTGTACTCATCTATGGTACCTGCCTGGCTCTTTTTTAAAGGCTTTTGAGTAATGTGAAATATTTTATACTTGCCTAAATTTCCAGCTACATTATGGTCTCTTGGAAGGAAGAAACTTTATTTTGAATTTGTTTTGTTTCTCTCATGCTGCTATGGACATAGTAGATGCTTGATCAATATTGAGAGAAGAAATAATTTTACTCTAGATGATTCTAGAGTGTGTTAGAATTTACTTTTGCTACAGGGTAAAACTGGGTAAATGTTATAAATGTAACATTTGTTGAGAAAGTACCATGTACCCGACTCGGTGTTAAATGCCTCAGAACAACTTTGTGAGATAGGTGATATTGTTCCCATATGACAGATAGGGAAACTGAGGCTCAGAGGGCCTATACAGTAGAGCTGGAGCTGTAGATCTGATAATCTCCATGGTAAGCGCCAAAGCCTTTTTCCCATGAGGATGCTTTCCTAAGTGTCAGTGCAGGAAGCAAAAAGGAGCTGCCCCTGGGACTCTAAGTTTGTCCACAAACTCTGAGAGTTACTTCGTTTGGATAGAGATTGAGCATTTATTAAATGCCCATTCTGTGCTGGGAATTTATTAAATAACTGCGCTTATCCTTGGACTGTCAGGAATTCTGAGCATCCTGGGCAGCCCACTGAAAAGATGAGGGGAAATACAGATAGATTGAGCCTAACTGCTGATGGGATTTGAAACCTGTGTGGTGAGTCACATTCAGTTGACAGAAGTGCCCGCTGGTTCCTTTGTCCATACGTTCACAGAGACTGTGCCATTCCCTCACGCTGTCACTGGTGGTACTGACGTGTGGTGCGGGATGGGAAAACATGGAGAAGTTACGCGTGCTTAATTGCATAGCAGCAAGCAGAAAGGAATGTGAGAATGCCAAAGACTCCCACTGGGGCAGAAATCTGGTGTCCTGTGTTGCTGAACAGCTGTAGGAAAATTTGTCTGGACCCTTGGATGCAGAGAGACGGGTTTGCCAGACTTTGGTTCTGAGTAACTTTGAGGGTAAAGAGAATTTATAGGAAGCAGATATGGTGCATCTAGAAGTTGGACTCTGGAGACTGTCTGCTTTCTTTGCCACCCTGTCCCCTCCAGCCACCACCAGTTCTAGCCTAGGAGAGGAGGGAGCTGGGAAGGTCTCAGCCCCAGGGCCATCGGATTCCTCCAGGCTTCACATGTCCACCGACCCTGTTTGGGGCCACCAAAATGCACAGGTTCAGCTAGGTGAGCTAAACCTCTGGAAAGGAAAAAGCTTCTGGGTCAGTCCTGAAGGAGGAAAGGTGGGACAGAGTGGGGACGGGGAACGCAGGCCAGACACTCGGCTAAGGGGCTTTTATCCTTCAGACTCTATAGGAAGCAGGGAATCTGCATCCCTGTAACCACCTAGAAGTGGTGGTTCAAGTCCCTCCTCTGTGTCTACAAGTATGGCCTTCAGCAAGTCATTTAGCCTCTCCAAGCCCAAGTTTACTGCTCTCTGTGTGTGAGGAGTCATGATGGTTGCATGGGGCCTGGCCCGTATTTCAAGAGATGGGAGCCGTAAGCTCTGTCATGATGCAACTGAGCAATAAACTATCATATTCATTACTCTGTATTGAGGGCTTCCTGTGGGCCAGACCCTATGCCAAGCCATTTAGATTCATTATGTCTTTGATCCTGAAAAGAAAGATCAAGAACTTGAGTTAGGAGAGGAAGAGTAGCGACTCATCAGAAGTCACTCAGCTAGTAAATGACATAACCAGCGCATGCTCCATGTAGAGCAACTCCAGAGCCGACACTTCTAACCACACCACCTGCCAGGCATGAGTCCCATTTCACACGTGAAGAAACTGGGATTTAGGAGGTACCAGTGTCTTGGGCAGGGCGTGGGTTTTCCACTTCTGTCTCTGCTATCTAACTTGCCTCGTCACTTTGGGCAAGTTGCTCAACCTCTCTGAGCTTCAGTTTTCTGATTTGGAAACTGTCAGAGTCCAAAGCCTCTGGCAGCCTATACAGTGAGGAGCGGTATCCTGTGGGAGAGGGTGGAAGGGAGGGGCTCAGAATGTCCCAGAGACAGAGCATGAGAAGACATGGGTGTGACTGTGGCTTTATGACGTGGAGGCAGGTCTGGGACGGAGACTTGCCAGAGTGCATGTGCCTGGCTCCCACCGCCCATTTAGCAGCCATCCTGAGAGCCCAGATGGGCCAGGTGGGCAGGAGTCTAGCCAGGCTCGGTAGGCACATCCGCACTGCCAGCTGCTGTTGCCGCCTAGGGGACAGGCGGTGACCAGGAGCCGGGGCTGTGGCTGTGGCTTCAGGTCTGGCTCAGCAGCTGCAAATTCCCTGTCTCCCGCTGGTTTCCGGAGTGGAGGGGGCGGCCAAGCCTTGCTCCAGGCGTGGGGAGGGGAGTCAGGAAAAGGAGCTGAGTGCTGCCTCTGGTTTGGGAGTTATAAATAAATCCATCTGGAAGTGTTTGGGGGTGTGGGAGCCTGAGGCTGGCCCTGCGATTCAGGCCATGTGGCGCATATTTCCACTCACACCAGACCCCCCCAGTCCCAGGAGATTGTCTGCTTGGGCCTGTCTGCTTTGGCTGGAGCTGGGCGGGAACCTCCCAGGCAACTCCACTTTCAGCCCCCACCCCCACCTTCCTCTCCTCCCAGCCCAACTCCGGCGAGATAGTGTCTGAGAAAGTGCTTCGAAAAGTTTTACATGCTATTCAAATGTTGGTTGAATGAATGAATGAATTTTCCATTCAGCAGTTAGCTTGTAAGCTCCCCTTGCTGGGAAGGGGCCCCTTGGTAGTCATGGAAGGTGAGGCATTCTGGTTTAGCCTCCATCTCAGGATCGCCTTTTCCCCCACCCAGCTAAGGCTGACCGAGGTACAAAAGCACTGCCCACGCCTTGTTCATCTTTCTATCCTCGGAACCAAGGGTGGTTCTCAGCAGGTGTTGGTTATATGGAGGGAGGAGCTGATGTATTAATTGAACAAATTAATAACAAATTGCACATTTTCATGTGCTGTGCATTCTGCTGCATTCTGCAAACACAGCCGAGAACAACACAGCATCCTTGCCTCACTGAGCTCATGGTCAGTGTTTCCCAGTGAAGGTACTACTGGCACTTGGCTGACATAATTCTTTGCAATGTGGGACTCCTGTGCCTTGCAGGATTTTTAACATCCTGACTCCCTGGCCCTGAATGCCAGTAGTTATTTTTGTGAACAACCAGAAATGCCTCTACACATTTCCGAACACTTCCAGGGGATGGGAGGCTCCAGCCCTGGTTGAAGGCCACTGCTGAGAAACTTGATGGTGGGAAGTGAGGGAAGGCCATTCCCAAGGTGTGAACATGTTGAGTCCTCTAAGTTCACATATAAGTTGGTGGTTTAGAACTGGGAAATCGTATTTGTCCTAGAGAGGTGTAAAATGATCCTTCAGCTGCTGGCTTTGGTCCCCGAAGCCCCTATGTAGCTGAGGTATGTGGCTCTACCAAACTGGGTTAGGCCTGAGAAGCAGGCACCGTGATGGTAGTTTTGGACGTGTTGATGAGATGGTTACTTGAAAATGTCCAGAAAGCAACCAGAATCTGGTCCCAGGGGCAGATGAGAGGTCAGCTCTCAAGATGAAGCTTTAGGATCTGTTCACATTGAGGTGAGAGTGAGACCTGAGGCCCAGACTCCATTAAGATCATCAGTGGAGAAGGCATTGGGAAAGGTGAAGAAGAACTGCAGGATGAAGGCCAGAGAGAGAGGAAGTAGGCCCCAGTGGTATCTCTTCTCTGGCCCTCATTTCCGTTCCCACGGTCAGCACTCTAGTTCAGGGCCTCAATTCGTGCCAGGACCACTGTAGCAGTCTGTCTCCTTACTGGCCTCCTTTCTTCTTCTGGTCTCTCTGCCTTCCAGAATTATCTTCTTAAAACATGACTTTCATCATGTCCTTTCCCAACATTCACCAAGCCCAAACCGCTTAGCCTTGCATTCTCACCCGCTGCAGTCCACTTTCCCATCAACCCAGCACACCGTTGGCCAGCTGGCTCCTCACTCCCTGCTCAAGGCTCATTGTATCCCATCTCCCAGACCTTACTGTGTGGCTGCACGGAGCCCTGAACATACACTGCCCTTCTCTCCATGCCATCTCCACCCCCGGCATGTCCTTTGACCCTCTCTCCATTTAGAAAAATATCACTCAGGCTTCGAGGCCCAGTTCAAGTCTCCAGTGCTTTGTAAAGTTTTTCCTGAACCCTCAGAGGCAAGCAGACACTTTCCCACCTCTGTGTACCCTCCTCTCCAGCTCTTCACATACACCGTGACTCTGTCTATGAGTTCTCTGAGGGCAGCGGCCATGCCTTGTTTTGCTCTGCGCCTCCATCCCCAGCCCAGCGTGAATGAGTGGGAAAGCGGGGCTGGGGCGGGCCGGTATGGCAGGGCAAAGAGGAAGTACAGTGCTTTCCTTTGACCCTCGCTGGGAGTCTGCTTGAGCCACTTTTACCTGCTCTCTGCCTAGTACTGTCTTTGGGTGAGGATTTGTGGAAGAGCTGGAAAAGAGAAGGAGAAAGGTGGCGAGCCAAGGCAAGGGACAGGCAGAGGGAGCAGTGTGGAGAAGAGAGGGGAGGCTGCAAGGACAAAAGAGAAAGAGAAAGAGATGTGAGGAGCGAGCAAAGGTCTGCATTAACCGTTCACATACATAGGGCATTCGGGTAACCTGCAGTGGGATAAGAAAAAGTTTGGGATTCTGGACATGAAAGCAGCTGCTTTGGCAGGTCAGCTGAATGTACAGTTAATTAATAGTGCATTAGTGCCCTTCGGTGCCAAGCTGTGCATGGAACCATGTCCTGCTGGGATCAAATGCCAGCTACCCAGGACACCCTTTTAGTAAAGAGCAGAAAACAACATTGGCATGTGAGAGCTGGAGAATTCCTCAGAGTTCTTCATAAGGGCTCAAGGGGCCACTGGCACTCCATGGTTGTCCCTCACCACTGGCCTGGCTCTTGCCAAAGAAAGGTGGGCATGAAAAGAGAACTAACACATATTGAGCAGCCAGTATCCCAAGGGCTGTGTCAGATACTTTTTATACACAAGAGCTCATTTGATCCTATTGTAACTCTATGAGGTAGGTATTAGCCCTATTTTACAGATTAAAAAATTGAGGTCCTAGGAGGGTTAAGAATCTTGCCCAAGGGCACACAGCTTGAAAGTCTTAGATCCAGGATTCCAATGCAGATCATCTCCTTCCCTTGATGAGGGGGCCAGACCCAGAGGTTGGCAGCAGTTTGCTCTCCAGTCTTGCTGACTTTGGCTGTGGGGTTGATCTCTTTGGATTGATTTCTTTGAACATAAACAAAATACCATCAGTTTTTCCTGGCTTTGGAATGAGCCCTCAGAATCATGTGCTGTTCTCCAGTTTCCAGCTGGGTGCCTTTGCTGGGGTGTTCATGAATATGAAGCAACAGGCCTTATCCTGAGAATCAACAGTGCACAGAAAAATGCCTGGGTGCTTTTATTCCCAGAAGGTACTTCGAGCTGGGGGCTTTTAGCCTATGGCGCCAAGTTTTTGATTTTCTGTTCCCTCTCAGTGATCTGCATACAGTTCCTGGTTGCTTACTTTCCCAGGCAAATTTTTAAATCCTTATCAACATAATAGTACCTTTGAGATGTTGCCCAACCTAACGTTCTAACTGCCTGTATGACCCGCATCCCTGTCTGCTCAGTGGTTGATGGATGGATTCTGTTGCTATCAGCCTGTGAGTGATGGTGAGTAGAGGATGAGAGATATAGACAGGGCAGGTTGTGGACAGCATTTTTCAGAATTCTGATGTGACATGATTAGGCCAGCTCAAGGAGGAGCCAACGGAGGTAGAGTGGCTGGAGCCTGTCAGAAGTCCAGAGCAGGGGCCAAAATGGCACCCAGCACCACCCCATGGAGGTATGGCCTTGAGGTGGGGTAGGTTGGCTAGAAAACCTATGATAGTAGCTTTCTTGAGTTGTTCTGGAGTCACACGTGGTCTAGGACCCTTCGACCTAGAGTTGTGTGTCCTGCACAGGGGTAGGGTATTAGGATTATCATGCTGCTTGCAGGGCCTTCTGAAATCTTGTTCACTACCAGAACTTACAGTGATACACAGTTACGTGCAGAGGAACAAGTCTCTGATCTTGAGTTTGGCTTTTTACACTGGTCATTTTAGTGGAACAGGATTCTTCTGCCACACCTTAAAAACTGATTCAGAATCTAGCCACTTTTTACCACCTCCACTGCTACCACTGTAGTCCAAGCCACTATCCTCTCTGGCCTGGATTATTGTAGTGTCCCTGTCACCAGTCTCCCAGAGTGATGATGTTAAAACATGTCATGTCAGTCTTCTGCTCAACATTCTCTAATTGCTTTCCGTTTCACTTGGATTAAAATCCACAATCTTCATAACAGCATAATCTGGGCCCCCCTTGCCTCCTTGACATTATTTCCTAGAAATCCCTCTGTCACCCTCTCCATTCCAGCCACACCAGCCTCCTGATCGTCCTTTAAGCTTGCCAGGCATATTGGTGCTTTGTACTTGCTTTTCCTTCTGCCTTGAATTCTTTCCCCCGTGTGTCAGCGGGGATCCTGGGAGGGAGTGGTCGCGGAAACCAGGGGAGGGCTGCTGTGTGCAGAGAGCCGCCTGACAGGAGCTGTGGTGTTTGGCAGAGGGATGCAGCTGACCCATGATGACCCTGAACAGAGAGAGCAGATGAATAAATACCCCAATCTCACTTTCCTTTTCCTTCTGATCTCCTTGCAGGTGCCTCCCATTGGTCAAACCTAACGCGAAGCCAGAGGACAAGGGAACCTGTTGACGCAGTCCGTGCAGGTCAGCCCACCGGGGCACAAATCTGGGTGGGGAAGGGTGGAGATGTGCAGGGTGCAAATGGAAAACGTCTAGAACAACCAGCTGTCTTCGTAACTGGCTCCCTGACTTCTTTGACGTCTCCACGAATGTCATCTTTTCAGCGAGGCCTTCTCCAGCAACCATTTCTAAAATTTCAACCCTCAGCCCCCAATACCTCATATCTTCCTTCCATGCTATGTTTTTTCTTCCTAGCATTTAATACCACCTGACATGCAGTTTATTTCTCTTGCCTATTTGTCAGCTCTCCTGCTAGAATGGGAGCTCCACGGGGGCAGGAACTTGGTTCTGTTTATTGCTGTTGTCAGTGCCTAGAACAGTACCTAGCACATAGTAGGTGCTCAATGAATGGTGAATCGATGAATGATTAAATGTCTGCACTCTCTGGAGCTACCCTAGAGTGAGCCTACTCTTAGCCAGGCACAGCTGGGCACAGGTGTCCAGCTGTTATTCACGCCTGCTGTTCTCAGTTTCCTCCAAAGAGGCTCAACTGCTGCCGTGTTTTCAGATCAGAGGGTGGGGAGGCCTTTGCTGCCCCCAGTATTGAAACTTGCATGACAGTTTGCCAACTTGAACCTTATGGAAATTGTTGCTGCATTAATTAGCACAGGCTGAGCTTGTATGTCATTTGTCATCAGCAGCAGTGGGTAGATTCACAGGCATGGGGGTATCGTCTCTTCCGGGTGCTACTTAAAGGTAGCTTCGATTGCTAGTGGGCTTATTTCCAAATTAGGAGGCTCAGGAGCCACTTCCTTGAGGCTTGAGGGCAGGGGAGCTGGGAACTGAGTCCTTTGGCCACAATGTTGGTGAAACAAGGATAGGTCAAATCCGGATAAGCAAGACAGATAAGAATTCCTAGAACAACACTGTACTTGTGTCCAGGATAATGTTTTTGTTATACAAGTAACATACAAATATATTCTCATGGTGAAAAAAAATCAAACAGTCCAGCTACAATTAAAATCTCCCCTGTCCCACCCTGCTTCCCTGAGGTAGCCACTGTTACCAGTGTAGAGCGCCCATCCTCTTCCAAATCTTTGTCTGTGTATGTACACTTTGGTTTTATGTGGGTATTTAAAAATAAATTGTAATACACTGTATATACTGATCTGCAGCTTGCTTTTTTCACTTAGCAATATGTCTTGGGAACCTTTCCATGTTAGGACATGTGGATCTAGCTCATTCTTTTTTTCTTAATTAATTAAACTTTTAATTTTGAGATAATTTTGGATTCGCATGCAGTTTAGGAAATAATAGAGAGAGATCCCATGTACCCTTCACCCAGTTTTCCTCAATGGTAACTTCTTGCAAAACTATAGTCCACTGTACAAGCAGAACACTGGCTGACACAGTCAAGATACAGAACAGTTCTATCACCACGAAGATCCTTCAAGTTGTCCTTTCATAGCCACCCTCTTCCCTCCCGCTCCAACCTCCTACTTAAACCCCTAGCAACCACTCATCTGTTCTCCATTTCTAAAATTAGGCCATTTCGACAAGGTTATGTAGTAAATAGAATCATACAGTATGTAACCTTTAGAGATTTTTTTTCGGTCAGTGTAATTTTCTGGAGATCTGTCTAGGTTGTTGCATGTATCAATAGTCTGCTACTTTTTCCCCCAAATAGTCTATTCCTTCTTATTTCTAAGTAGTCTTCCATGGCGTGGATGTACCACAGATAGTCTGTCCATTCACCCATTGAAGGACATCTGTACTGTTTCCAGTTTTTGGCTATTATAAATATAGCTGCTATGAGCATTCATGTAACAGGTTTTTATGTGAACATAAGTTTTCATTTCTCTGGGATAAATGCCCAAGAGTACAATTCCTGGGTCATATGGTAATTGCATGTTTAGTTTTTTAAAAAACTGCCAAACTGTTTTCCAGAGTAGCTTGTGGCTGTTCCATTTTACATTCCCACCAGCAATGTATGAGGGATCCAGTTACTCGGCATCCTCGTAAGCATTTGGTGTTGTCACTCTTTTTGTTTTTGTTTTTCTAGCCATTCTGATAGGTGTGAAATGATATCTCATTGTGGTTTTAATTTGCATTTCCCTAATGGTTAATGATATTGAACATATTTTCATGTGCTTATTTGCCACCCATAAATCCTCTTCAGTGAATTATTTGTGTCTTTAGCACATTTTCTAGTTTGTTTACATTTTTAACTGTTGAGTTTCAAGAGTTCTTTATACATTCTAGATATGAGTCCTTTGTCAGCTATATGGCTTGCAAATGATTTTCTCCTGGTCTCTAGCTTACTTAATCCTCTTAACAGGGTCTTCCGCAGAGCAAAACTGTTTAACTCTGATGAAGTCCAATTTATCAATTTTCCTTTTATGGATATGTTTTCATCATCAAGTATGATGTCTGGCTTATATGCCTAGCTCTAGATTCCAAACACTTTCCTATTTTTTCTAAAAGTTTTATAGTTTTACATTTTACACTTAAGTTTGTGATCCATTTTGTTGATTTTTTTATATAAGGTGTGAGACAGGTTATGTCATTTCCTGAGGCTGTCCCAACAAATAACTGTAAAATTTGTAGCTTAAAACAACAGAAATTTATTCTCTCATGTTCTGGAGGCCAGAAAGTCTGAAATCAAGGTGAGGGCAGGGCTGCACTCTCTCTGGAGGCTCTAGGCAAGGAACCTTCCTTGCCTCATCCAGCATCCACTGGCTGCCAGCATTTCTTGGCTTCTTTGACTTGTGCCTATATCAGTCCAATCTCTGCCTCCATCTTCATATCACCTTCCCATCTGTGTTTCTACCTTATAAGGATACTTGTCATTGGATTTAGGACCTACCTGAATAATCCAGAATGATCTCCGACTCAAGATCCTTAACAGCTCCAGAGAACCCATCTTCCAAATAAGGTGACATTCCCAGGTTCTGGGGATAAGGATGTGGACATATCTTTTGGGAGGACACTAGTCAACCTACCACACAGGTCAAGGTTTTTTTTTTTTTTTTGTCTATGTCCAGTTGCTCCAGCACCATTTGAAAAGGTTATCTTTCTTCCATTGAATTGTTTTTGTACCTTTGTTGAAAATCAGTTGGGCATACTGTGCGGATCTATTTCTGGGTTCTCTACTCTGTTCCGTTGATCTGTGTGTCTATCCCTCCATTAATACCACAAAGTCTTGACTATTGTAGCTACATAATAAGTCTTGAAATTGAATCAAGTGATTCCTCCCACTTTATTCTCCCTTTTCAAAAATTTTTTGGCTATTCCAGTTCCTTTGCCTTTCCATACAATTTTAGAATAAGCTTGTCTGTGTCTAAAATACTGTCCTGGAATTTTGACAGGGACTGTGCTAAACCTGTGCATAAATTTGGGGACAATCGACATCTTTATTAAGTTGAGTCTTCTAATCTATGAACATGGCAATATTTCTCCATTTATTTAGGTCTTCTTTGATTTCTTTTATCAGCATTTTGTAGTTTTCAGCATATAAGTCCTGTACATGTCTTGTTATATTTACAGTGAAATATTTCATTTTTGAGCAGTTGTAAATGGTATTGTATTTTTGATTTCAGTGTCCATTGCTAGTACGTAGAAATACAATTTATTTTTGCATGCTTATCCTGTATCCTGCAACCTTGCTGAACTCACTTATTAGTTCTGGGAATTGTTTTGTAGATTCCTTGGGATTTTCTATGTAGGCTATCATGTCATCTCCAAACAGGAGCAGTTTTATTTCTTTTTTTACAATCTACATGCCTTTTATTTTCTTTTCTTGCCTTACTGCACTGATTAGAACTTCCAACAGCATGTTGAATAAGAGGGTGAGAACAGACATTATTGCCTCGTTCCCAATCTTAGGGGGAAAGCTTTCAATCTTTTACCATTAAGTTTAACGTTAGCTGTTAGTTTTTCGTAGATGCTCTTTATAAAGTTAAGGAAGTTCCCTTCTTTTCCTATTTTGCAGAGGTTTTTAAATTTATCATAATGAGTATTGGATTTTATCAAATGTTTTTTCTGCATTGATTGACACAATCGTGATGTTTTTCTTTAGTCTGTTACTATGGTGGATTACAATAATTGTGTAGAATTCTTTACACATTTGGCGGACTTCTTCAGTGAAACTTCTGGACCTGGAGATGGCCGGGGGAGTTAAAATTATGAATTCAATGTTCTTAATAGTTATAGGGCTATTCAAATCATCTATTTCATACTAGGTGGATTTGGGGAGTTTCTCTTTTTCAAGGAATTGGTCCATTTCATCAAAGTTGTCAAAGCGTGCAGAGTTTTTCATAGTATTCCCTCATTATCCATTTGATGTCAAAGGATCTGTAGTGATACTCATTTCATTCCTGATGTTAGTAATGTGTATAAGTCTTGTTAGAAGTTTGTCAGTTTTACTGATCTTCATTTTTACTGAACCAGCTCTTCATTTCATGATTTTTCTATTGTTTTTCTGTATTCAATTTCATTGGTTTCCTCTCTTATTTTTATTATTTTCTTCCTACTGTTTGCTTTGGCTTTATTTTGCTTTCCTTTTTCTATTTTCTTAAGGTAGTAACTTAGATTATTGATTTGAGACCTTTTCTCTTTTCTGGTATAAGCATTTGGAGCTATAAATATCCCTTTAAGCACTGCTTTAGTTGCATCTCACAAACTTTGCTATGCTATATTTTCATTTTCATTCAGTTCAATGTATTTTTAAAATTTCTCTTCAGATTTCATCTATGACCCATGGGTTATTTAGAAGTATGTTGTTTACTTTTCAAGTTTTAGATATTTTCCTGCTATTTTTTTGGTATTGATTTCTAATTTGATTCCATTGTGGTCACAGAATACATTTTATTTGATTTCATTTATTTAAAATATGTTGCGGTTTGTTTTATGACACAGAATATATCTCAACGTGGTCTGTATTCCATGGGCACCTGAAAAGGATGTGTATTCTTCTGTTGTTGTGTGGAGTGTTCTATACGTATCAAATTAGATCCTGTTGGTTGGAGGTGTTTTTGAGTTCTTATATGTCCTTACTGATTTTCTATCTAGTACATCTGTCCCAGGTGCCCACAAAGTCTTCTCTGACATCACCCCAGTGGGGAAGTTTGGGGCATGTAGTTACCGCTTAGCAAGGGTGGAAGGCTACGTTTTCACCCTTCCTTTGCTGGTGGGGTTGGGGATGGGACGACATTTTTTCTGTGGTATTTGGCTGGAAGCAGAGCACTTATTGTTTAAAATTTTCTATTTTGGTAAGAGAGAGCAGCCTCTTTTTTTCTTGGTCTGCCTCTGTTGGTGTTTCCAGGTTGCAGGCTTTTTTGGCTTCAGCTCTGCGATCTATAAGGCAAAATGAAAATCAAGGGAACTCACCACCATACTATTCCTTGAGTCCTGAGGTGTCTTGCTGGGTGTGCATTTTTCTCTCCACCTTTCAGAGTCTTTTTGTGTTTTATATATGATGCTCAGGGTTTCTAGTTATGCTTAGAGGAAGGAATAGGGAAAAGTATGTCTATTTTGTCTTCCCAGAGGCAGAAGTCCTAACTTATTTTTTTTTAATGTTATATAATTTTTCAGAGTATGACTTTTACCAGAATTTATTTAACTATTTACCTATTGATGAACTTAGGCTGTTTCTAAATTTTGGTAGCTAATACAATACTTCCATAAACATCCATTCAATAAACATTTGTGTACATATGCAAGAGTTTCTTCAGGATAGATGTTAAGAAGTGGAGTTGCAGGTAATAGGGGGTGCATATTTTACATGTTAATAGATATTGCCAAATTCCTACCCATAATGGCTGTGCTTCGCCCAGCAGTGTATGAGAATAGTAGTTTTCCTCACCTCCTTGACGGCACTTGATATAATCAAACCTTCAATTACCAATGTGATGGATGAAAGATGGTATCTGGTGGTTGTTTTCATTTGCCTTTCCGTGACTGCTAGAGGTTGAGCATCTTTTCAAATGTCTGGTGGCATTTATAACTCTCCTTTTGAACTGCCTGTCCATATATATTTTGCCCATTTTTTTAGTTGTTTGCCTTTTTACTGACTTACAGAAATTCTATGTATATTTTGATTATTCTTTGTCTGATATATACATTGCAAATAATATATTTCTCCCAGTTTATCATTTGTTTTTTAACTATTGATGATATCTTTTGTCTAAGAAATTTTTTTATGTAGATTCAAATTTATGAACCATTCCCTCATGGCTTTTGGGCTATGTATATGTATTATTTTAAAAGACTGTCTCTACACCAAACTCACAAATATATAAATCTGTATTTTTCCCGTTATGGTTGTAGGTTTATTTTATTTTTTATATTTAGTTGTTTGAGCTATATGGAATATGTGTGTGTAAATAGTATGAGGTAGGGATCTAATTTAATTTTTTCCAAATGGGAAGCCAGTTATTTCAACGCTATTTATTGAATAATCCATCCTTCTACCACAGGCTTGTAAATGCCACTTTTATTATTATTTAACATCTTTACATGAGTTGGTTTGGAGGCTCTCTGTTCTCTTTCACTCATTTACTTGTCTACTTTTGTGCCAATAACACACCTTATTAATTACTATAGATTTAATACCTTGTATAGTAAGTCATCCTTCATTGTCCTTTTTTTCCAAAAATTGTTTTAGCTCTTCTTGTACATATTATGTTTCATATGGATTTTATAATCAGCTTGTCAGGTTCTATGAAAAATTCCTGTGGAGATTTGATTGGAATGGCAATGAGTTTATAGATTAAATTAGGGAGAATCGACATCTTTTATCCACACAACTTTTTATCCTTCACAAAGGCCACTGGGGTCTGCATGAAAGATGTTCAGGGGCTAAAGAACCCACATAACCCACCCACCCCAACACACACACACACACACACACACACACACCTGTGTATTTGTGAAGACCTGCACTTCAGGCTGCAAGGGTAAATATTCATTATAAACACAGGAGTCTGAACACTCAGTCTAGTACTCCCAAAGCAGGGGCAACTCCTCCTTTTCCTGATCAGAAACAAACAAAAACACCAAAACTCTGGCTTGATAACATACCTTGCTGGACTTCAAGGAAGGGAATGAGGAGTGGATGAAGTAGACAGGCAGGACATGGTAACATTAGGAGACAGTGGGGTCATGCCTTTCTATCTGGGAGAGCCTAGAATGACAAGTCATCATGAATGGTGAAGGATGAGAAGTACCAAGAATTGGGAGTGGTTCCATGTTGGTGTTATGGGTTGCGGTCCTGGGGAAGTAGGGAACAACCCATCCCCAACAGGGTACACTCATTCATTGTGTCCCTCTATATAGGGGCAGACGGGCTGCATTGGTAGCAGGGGCTGTTGGGTATACCAGAGTGTGGATTCGGAGGAAGATCTGGCTACCTTTGGGTCCACTGCTGACATAATACTCTCCAGTTCTGTCGAGTTTTTGTCTTGCTGGCGGTGTTGATGCCTGGATAATTTCCCTTATTTAAACACAGCTCATTGTCTCACAGTAGAGCTATGCTACCTGCCCAGCGATGTGTCCATTCAGTGTTGCCAGCTGGTGGCGGGTACTCACAGCCAGTTGCACAGGTTTTGATGCCTGGCCCGGGGATGGGGCTGCCAAAGCAGCTCAACCTTCCCACTCAGGTGCTCCAGCAAACTGTATACTCAGAAAGACATTCAGTAGTGTGAGGCAGCATTGGAGTTTAATTGGAGCCCTCCAGACATTTTCCAAGGAGGAAGTAGGGGCTGGTTCAAGGGTTCTTTGCACGTGCAGATGCTGTGTGGGTAAGCGGCTCTGTCCTCACCTGTGCTCCATTCCGCAGGCAGGATGGACACTAGGCCCGAGACATCCATATTCTCTCCCCACAAGGTCATAGTCTCCAAGGCAGGGGTGGGGACCTGGGCCACCAGCACCACTCTGTGGATCTTACCATCTCACAAGGCCGACAAAACATTACTCGTACAGAACGCATAATCGACTGGTAAATACCCAAGAAGAAGTACAAAGTGCTATGTGGATTTTACTTACCTCACTTTTTAAAATGCAGTCTATCATTAAGTCCTTCCTGCCCCCAGATCTGTACCCCCTTTTTTCTCCTTTTCATGACTTGAGTTTAGGCCTTCCTGAGGCTACTGGGCACCCCAGGCGCCCCTCCTCCAATCCATTTTCCTTTGGTGCGTCTTCCCGACTCAAAGCTCTGATCGCCGTTCTCTGCTCCAGGATCTAAAACATCTATCTTTACAGAATAAAGCCCAATGCCTACCTGTCTTTCCTCTTAAATGCCATTTATAGCTTTTCTTTTATTTCTAAAATGGTAAATGTTTATTATAGTGCTTGACTTTCATGGTCCTCCGTGATGTGGTCCGACCCACCCTTCCTTCATGTGTATGGGGTGCGGTAGGGAGGTGGGGGGAAAGAACCATGCCTTCGATGCTGTGGAAGGCGAACCTTGAACCCTGGAGTCAAAGATTTCTAGTTAATCTAGACCTTCCTCTGCTTTTTAGCTGCTTGACCCTGCCTTCACCTCTCCTTTCCCTCGCTCTCACTTTCCCCCGGCGTTGAGGTGGTGTAATAAAACGCCGTCTCTCCCAGGTTAGTGGTGAAGACAAGATGCAACAGTGGGCACCAGCGGGGCTTCTAGCGCCCGGGGCGAGGGCACCCGCTGCGGGAGCAGGTGCTGCCGTCGGGGGCCGCCTCCCGGGCTGCTTTTCGTGCGCAGAGCAACTCGGCGCGTCTTGGCGTGTCCTCAGGCGCGTGAGGAGGCGGCGAGCCTGCGGGCGGCGGCCGATGCGGGCGCAGCCGGCGCGGTGAGTCACAGTCCCTCGGCACCTCCGGAACAGGAGGCTGCTTGAAAGCCGCCCGGTCCCCGCCCGCGCTCCTCCCCCGCGGCGCAGAGCGGCGGCGCCAGCCCGGGCCCGGCAGAGGGCGCTGCGGTGCAGCTGCGGGGCCCTGGCGGCCACTCCAGAGGGAAAGATCCCGGGGCCCAGGAGTGGGAAATGAATATCCCTGCAGTCCTAGTGATGGCCTTGTGTTTTTTTTTTTTTTTTTTGAGACAGAGTCTCACGTTGTTGCCCTGGCTAGAGTGAGTGCCGTGGCGTCAGCCTAGCTCACAGCAACCTCAAACTCCTGGGCTGAAGCAATCCTACTGCCTCAGCCTCCCAAGTAGCTGGGACTACAGGCATGCGCCACCAAGCCCGGCTAATTTTTTCTATATATTTTTAACTGTCCAATTAATTTCTTTCTATTTTTGGTAGAGACGGGGTCTCCCTCTTGCTCAAGCTGGTCTTGAACTCCTGAGCTCAAACAATCCGCCCGCCTCGGCCTCCCAGAGAGCTAGGATTACAGGCGTGAGCCACCGCGCCCGGCCTGGCCTTGTTTTTAACACAGACACGAAATGTACCTGGAGATCATCAGCCCCTGTGCTGAGTCATGGGCCCAGAGGGCCCCTGCTAGAGAGTGTTCCTTGCTTGCCCCAAGCCTTTGAGCAGCGATGTCCGAGACTGGCAGCTTCCCCACTTTTCCCAGAGAGGGTCCCTGATAGAGAATGGGTCTCCCCTTTCCAAAATGGATCTGCCTGGGAGACCCAGTCCTTGATCTTCTGCCCTCTGACCTCTCTCACGCGAGGTGATGGGAGTTACAAAGATTTGAGCTCACTGCAGTGGGAGGGCAGGAGCCCCACTGGCTGTCAGGGGGCCAAGGTTTCGGTGCCAGCTCCATTTTGACATTGCTGTGTGACCTTGGTCATTTTACTGTTCATCCACTCAGAAAATACTGTGTCCACAAGGCATTCATAGTGAGGCCAAACCTGTGAACAATTATCCTGATCATAAAATAGTTTATGCGAGACACAAGGCACCACGCGTAGGTGATCTATTAATATTGGCTGAACGTACAAATGCCATGATTTAGTCACCATACACTAGGGCAGAGATTTGGGGTCACCGATGCATCCGAAGTGCCTAGAACAGTGCCTGACGCACAGTAGATGCCCAGTGATTTGTCGAGTGAGTGACGGAGGAATGCGTTGAGTATTTTGTGAGCACAGAGGAGGGCACCTATCCCACGAGAGTATGCAATATTTGAACCAAGTCTTGAAGGAAGAGTGGGCATTAGCGAGGCAGACAAGGGCCAGATGGAGGCTGACACAGGCAGAGAACAGCCTGTGCAAAGGTACAGAGTCCTCACCTCTTACAATTCCCTTTTGTGAGAAGGAAAGGATAGGGCTGGCCCTGTGATCTCTCAGATTCTTCTCGATTAAAGATTCTCTGATTCGAGAAATGAGTCCAGTACCCCAGTTAGAGCCTGGCCAGCACTGGGAAGCTCTGCAGTCCAAGAGACTCGGGTTTTGACTTTTGACTTAGCCCATCTTCTGAATAAAGGCTTGGTGATCTTAGGCACCCCTTCTCCATCTACTTTCTCTTTCACCTTAGAAATCTCCCTCGAATCCTCAGAGAGTAAACTAGTTACAGCATAAAAGTCAGCTCTTATTTGTATTTTGCCATGATTATTCTTTGTATAAATTTGTTTTTTTGGGTTTTTTGTTTTTTGTTTTTTTTTTTTTTTTGAGACAGATTCTCACTCTGTTGCCTGGGTTAGAGTGCTGTGGCGTCAGCCTAGCTCACAGCAACCTCAAACTCCTGGGCTCAAGCGATCCTCCTGCCTCAGCCTCCTGAGTAGCTGGGACCACAGGCATGCGCCACCATGCCTGGCTAGTTTTTTATATATATTTGTAGTTGTCCAGCTAATTTCTTTCTATTTCTTTAGTAGAGACGAGGTCTCACTCTTCCTCAGGTTGGTCTCGAACTCCTAAGCTCAATGAATCCTCCCACCTCGGCCTCCCAGAGTGCGAGGATTACAGGCGTGAGCCACTGCTCCCAGCCTGATCCCCACTTTTTGATCGTAGCTGCTGCCTCAGGTCACCCCACCTCCATGGCCTGACCTGCCGAGCCTTGCGCCCAGCTCCTTTTTGCATTCCAGCCTGGGTACAGTCCTCCAGGGTCCTGCTTGGCCTGATGGGAAAGTCAAACATGGCTGCCTGGTTCTCTATTCACTTATTTCTATGAAATCCTAGATCTTGTCTTCATAAGTAAACTCTAAACTCCTGGAGGGCAGGAGTGTCTGTGTCTTATTCCGCTCTTTATCCCTTGCAATACCAGCATTTTTTAAATTCATTCATTCATTTCTCAAAGACTGAATGTCCATTCTCTGCCAGGCTTGACACTAGATGCTAGGGCAGCAAAGGGGAGGTAAACATGGCCCAGCATATTCTGGTAGATTCAAGGCGACAGGGAAGTCCAATGACATGAGATTAGCAAATGGACTTTGGGCCCAGGCCAGTAAAAATATCTGTGAAAATGGTTGGTGAACAGGCAGAGCCTGCCTGCGCCTAGGAGAGAAGTGGGAGAAGGAGATGGAACATTGTCTGCTTTTTCTAAAGTGACCGCCTAGCAGGGGAAGTGGCAATTATGGTCGTGACGAAAACAGTATTTCCAGTTGTTACCTGAAACAATAGGATCTGGGGTGCAATTCTGAGAAGCGGGTGATGTAATGGGAATAGCACCAAACTAAACTGCGCTCTGGCCCTCAGATTCCGTGACCCTTTGACCTGGCTTTTGGTCCCAGCGCTACCTCCTCCTCACTGTCAGACCTCGGCCGGCTCCGTTCTCCTGGCCTAGCCTCAGATTCCTCCTCCCCGGCGTGGCAGGATGCGGAATGGGGCTGTGCGAGGAGCCTGGCCTCGGGCTGCAGGCTTCCTCCTAGCTCTCGGCATTCTTGGCATGCAACAGGAGCAGAGACCTGGATTAGGAAGGTTCTCCTGGAAGTCAAGACTCGAGGCGGGGAGGCTGGCGGGGAGGCTGAGGCAGCAGCGCCAGTGGGAGCGGAGTGGGACAGGGCCTGAGCCGGGGCAGGGGCCGGGGGGTTGGTGACACATTTAGGGGGAAATGGAACTGACAGGAACTGTCTACTGACCAACTGGTGCGGATGAAGGAGGAGGGGTCAGAGATGGCGGAGATTCGGCCCCACCCCAGGCAGCCCGAGTGGGAGGAATCTTGGGTCCCAGGCCAAGCACTGCCAACAAACTGCCACGTGGCCTTAGGCAAGGCCTTGCGTCCTTGTGCGTTTCAGTTGCTGCATCTGCACAGTGAAGGGATGGCTCTAGTGCTCCCTGGCCCCCTCCCTGACCCATGACAACTGTAACAAATTAGGAAGCACTGCAGTTTTCCAAATTACTCTTTAGTTTGCTAGAAGTTTGGAGGAGAATTCCAGACTCTTGAATGGGAAGCTGGGGGCCATGGTGGAGTTTGTAACTGTAGTGGCTGGAGGCGGGGTCTCAAGTGGGGCCACAAGTGGGACTACCAGGAGAAGCCTTGGGGACTCTCCCGAGGTGAGGCCCAAGGGTGGGCAGTCCCTGAAAACTAGCTTGCTTCTTGTCTTGGGAAGACCTGGCCTTGGCAGTATTTTAAAGGAGACATTTAAAGATCCCAGGTCCCAAAAGAACACAAATGACACGGCATTAGGTGTGGTCTTGGAGTCATTTTTGCATAGCAGGGCAACTTAGCTGGAGGTAGGGTTTCGCCCTGGGGTTTGGATAAACAAACTCTGAGCTCTGATCTATAGAAGCCCTTTCGTATATAACAATAAGAGCCAACCGTTAAAGAGCCTCCCCTATGTCCCCCATCTGGATCTAAGCACTTTACATGTGCTCATTAACTCATTTCATCCTTGTGACAACCCCCATGTCACAGATGAGGACAGGCCCAGAGAGGCTAAGTAGATTGTCCAGGTTGCACACTAAAGAGCAGAGGAGCAGGCGAACCTGTCTCCAGAGCAGTAAACCACAGTGCTATCAGCAGTATCTGTGACTGTCACCAGTAGAGTTACAGCTATTTTCATATCACATTACAGTTGTTGCAGGTATCTCAAAAATCATTTATGCTCATCACCACTTCAAAATTATAGCAGTCATTAGACCCGTTGTTAGATGTTGTTATATCAAATGTGTTAATCAAGAAGCATATATGACTATTGTAAATTACATTTCCGTATACAGTGATCAGTTTCCTTATCCTAGGTAATTTATTTAATGCATTTAAAAGTATTTTTTGAAATATATAATACATTATTGTTAATGATAGTTGTTTTGCTGTACAATAGAACAGCAAAACTTATTCTTCCTATCTGACTGTAACTTTGTATCCATTGACCAATGTCTTGATTTTAAATGTTTTACCACAAAGAAATGATGAATATTTGAGGTAATGGATATGCTAATTACCCTGATTTATCATTCCATAATGTATACATGTATCAAAACATTACATTGTAATCTATCCCCTAAATATATACAATTATTTGTCAATTAAAATAAAATAAAACTTCAAAAAACCCCAAATAATAGTCACTATTTCCCACCCAAAAAAGATATTTTTTTCCAAGAAAGGGTCCACCAGACTGCCAAAGGATTCCGTGGCATGCCCTAGAAGGCTCTCCTGATAGAAGGCGGGGCTGGAAGCTTGGCACACATGCCTACTGAGCAGCCCTCTGTGCTGGGCACCCACCCACGTGCTCTCAACTCACCCTACAAACCCAGGAAGACTGGGGATGATTATCCCACTTGACGCACGAGGAGACCAGGGCTAGATGGGAGGGGAGCCTTGTCTACAGTCCTCCAGAAAGTAAATGTCCGAGCCGGGACACACATCCAGGTCTGTCTGACCACAGAGTCCATTTTGTAACCATTACAGCTCTCTTTCTCCTCTGGAAAATGAGTGCCAGCCCTCCAATGCAGTTCCCTCAAATACAAATGACCCACTTAGGACAATGGACACATGAGTGGACACTAGGTGACGCTGCTTTTTCAGCCCCAGCACATCTCCAGACCTGGAATATGAAATGAGGGCCCTTCCAGATCTGAGGGGAGCATCTGAGAGCAGTACCACGTTTGATGCTTTGGCACCTGGAGGGACGGGGCATAATGGTTGATAGCCAGTTGCATACCTGAGTTCAAATCCCAGCTATGCCACTTACTTCTTGTGCGCTCTTGGACCCACTGCTTAACCTCTAGATGCCTCAGTTTCCTCGGTGTAAAATGAACATACTAATGATACCTCTTAATGTGGTCGTGAGTATTCAGCAAGGTAAATACATATAAAGCCCTTGGCACCGGGCCTGGCGCTGTGGTGTGAGCCGTTGCCATTATTTTCTCCCAAAAGAGTGCTGTGTGGACGGAGCTCAGGGCTTCTGAAAGACCTTTGAGGGATATGGACCCTTCGTCCCTTCCCCATCTGTTATCTGGGTCTCTCCTGCTCTGATCCCCTGACATGATAAACAGTAGGAGCCCTTTAACCCCTGCTTCATGCCTGGAGTTGCGTGCTAGAATCACCTGGGGAGCTTTTGAAATGGCAGTGCCCAGGCCTCACCTCAGACTACTGGCGTCTGACTCCGGGGAGGGGAAGCCGTGGGAGGAGGACTTTCTCCCAAGCTCCTCGGGAGATTCTAATGTGGAGGCAGGGCTGTGAACCATGGCCTTAAAAGGACACGGGCCTGTGTGTTGCTCTTTGGGGACAACAAGGAAGGCAGGGGAAACTTGGAGATCATGCCCTGCTCTGCAGACAGGACGAAAAGGTACAAAAACTCAGGCATGGAGAGGAGGTGGGCAGCGGAAGGCACTAGGGCAGAGCCTGGCCCCGGGCCCCACCGGGCCAATGGCCTAGGTGGTTTTCCAGCAGAAGGAAATGGGAAATGTGGAGGCGAGGAGGAGATGAAGGATGTGCCATGGCCTCTTTCTGCGCCCTTGAATGGCAGTCCTGATAAGTTGTTAACACCTTGTAAGGAACACAGGAAACAGTCTATTCCTCCTCCTCCCTTGGCACACATGCAAAATGGCTCCCCATCTACCCACTCAAAAGCTCACACCCACCCCAGCAAAATGTCCCACCTCTGAGCTCTGTAAATATCTGGCAGCCAGAGCAGGACAGCACGCCGCGGTCAGACACCAAGGGTGCTGCCTTTTGCTGTAACAGGAGATGGTGGCAACCTGGGGGCTGGACAGGGCTGCAATGATTATCTTTTCAGTGTGGCCAGAAAGGGAACCGTAGCCAAGAGGAGATGAGGAAGGTGACACAGAGAATAGTGGTAGAGCCAGGACTCCTGGTCCAGTGCTCCTTTTCCCACACACCCTGAGACTTGAGCTTTGGCCCCTAATCCGCCAGTGCCGGGAAGCTGGCCCACTTCCCACTGTGGCACTGTGTGTCTGACATGGGCTCTTGAATCATCCAGCAGAGATCTTGGGTCGGCCACTCTGAAGGAACCTCCTAGAAGCCTGCAGCTCTGAGTCTGGGTCCGGAGTAGGAGTGTGTGGCATTTGGGGTTTTGTGCTTGTGTTGCCTTCCCCCCATCTTTTTCCCCTGGATATTTTTTGCGGAGGTGAGGTTTTCCTCACTCCCCACCTCCAAAGTGGAGACTATGTCTTTAAGAAAGGACGAGTCAGAGCCGCGGGGATCAGTTTCAAGCAGCACTGCGAAGGCAAATCTGGATTGAGTTTAGGAAGAAAAAAGAAGGGGTTAGCTTTGGTCCTGCCTCTTTTTCTTTCTCTCATTTGCTCGTCCCTCCTCCGGCCTTCATCCAGAAATTCGGGTAACTTGGCCAGGAGGTTCCGGAGCCCAGGGCTTTCCCCAGCAGCCTTGTCCTCTGACCCGGTCCCTCCTCTAGCTCCCGAGCACAGTTTGGAGGAATACTGGGCAAGTGGCTGGAATGAGTAGGTATGTGGCCTGGGCATTTTCGCCTTCACCCTGTCAGGAAGGTGCAGGGAGTGTCCAACATGGACCCGGTGGGAGGTAGGAGGGGACCTTCAGGACCTCCAAGGACCTTGGTAACTGAGGCAGGAAGGAAATGGGTGGTCTTTGGTGACCCCACCAGAAGCTCTGTGTTCGAGCGTCCACAGGCTCGGAGAGAGGCCTGGTCCGTGCCTCCTGGCCTGCCCGCGCCGTGTGAATTGCCTCCCCAGCCCCCATGGGAGGGAGTTTGGGAGTGTGGAGTGTTGAGTTTGCTGCTGCTGCTGCTAGAGGAATGGAGGCTAGAGGGGTGCTAGGAGCTCTATGAGAAAAGCATATGACATGTCCAGCCCCAGCCACCTGTGACTCTGGTGACATGTAACCTCTCAGATGAGGTGAATGGGATTCAGTCTGCTCGAATTGCGTGTGCGGTGGGCCAGGAGCCACTCAAGGTCTTCTCAGGCTTGCTTTCAACTGTGTTGGATGACTGCAAGCAAGGCTGTTAGTTTTTAAGGACTTCAGTTTACACTTCAGAGAAAACGTCTTAATGCTACTTAGCAGAAGGGGCGAAGCACAAAGGAAGAGGTAGAGAAGGCAAACGGGGTTGGTGATAGAGATTCAGGGAGAACTCGGGATTCCTCTGAGCTCAGGGATGTTTTTCCCTATATTTCAGGATTCATTCATGCATTTATTTATGTATTTATTCAACAAACATCTGTTAAATGCCTGTTGGCGCCCATCCCTGGCGGAGGGGAACCAGCAACCCAATATGGAGCTGCTCCTTCCACCTGACCTCCTTCTCCAGATCGCCTCTCCTCCCTGCCCCGCCCTCCTGCCGGTTTGAGACAGGAAGAGGCACTAGCTTCTAGTGGACCGAGGTGACCTGATAAGGGCATGATAGGCGCTGACCTTGTTGGCACTGGAGTGGGTACATGTCACCTGACAACAACAGTCTCTCTTAAAAGAGACTTGGGCCTGGGCCCCAAACATTACCTCAGCCACTGGGAAGGACTTTGACGGTCAGGAACCATCAGGGATCCACAAGTTCAGCCTAACCCCTCCTAGACAGAAGGGGCGGGCTGGGCCTCCTTTGGACATTACAGACAGAGCGGGGCCCCTAGTTGGGCCTTCAGCGTCATATGTGGACCAAGCATTGTTTGGATTTACCGAGAGTGTTTGAGGACTTTGGTCTTTGTGACTTAAGCAAGTTGTCACAGCTTGGGCAGGAGGCATGCTGGGATCTTGGCCACTAGGCTATTGGGGTAGGGGTGAGGTTGGAAATATTGGCTTTTGGATGGTCTTTTGGGTGTGGAAAGCTTAGCCATGGCAGAGGCAGGTGTGTGTGTTTGAGATAGAAGAAGTAGCCCCCAGGAGGAAAGGCCTGGCAAAAGTAAGGCTGAAAGTCTAACCCTATCCAAGTAGGCTTGGGATTCAGGATTGGACTCATAACTGGCAGCTTGGACGAGGGCCCAGTGCATTGAGAGAAAGAGGAGAGAGACCAACACCGGGGCCTGCTCACTCTGCTCTCAACCTGTGTGGGCAGAAACGGAGGGGGGTGAGCTTCGTGACTTCAGCTGAGAGTGTTGAGTGGAACTGCCAGGGGTGCCACCACCCTACTTAAAAACAAATTCTCATAGCCTGTCTACCACTGCACTCTGGGTGTTTGGGCTTGAGCTGGGCTCATCTGAAGGATTATTTCTGAGCCTGGAAAGGAAATGCAGAATAGACCAGGATTTCCTGAGGCTATGACAGTGACACTTTGCTGACTTCTCCTTGTCCACCCCTCCAATCCCACTGTGGCTGCTGCTGCCTCCTCAGGAAGGGATAACAGCAAACTCCACCTTCTTATTCCGACAGGTAGGCCCGCTGCCCTCTTGCATGTTCTCGCTTCCTGGATTGCAGGGCTCTGCCTGCAAGCCCTTGGAGCTCCTGTCATTCCTTTGCAAAGTAAAGCAGCTACCCCAAGCAGTGGTTCAGCTGGGTGGCTGCGGGTGGGGGCTGGGGAAGGGGGAATTGGATCAGGAAGGTTGAATGCCTGCCAGCATCCTTGAGATGAAGCAGGGATCTGGGGTGACTTCATGGAAGAAGCTCAGTAAAGGTCGTTCCCCCTCCCTTGTGTGGGTACATTTTTGAGAAGCACTTTGTTTTCCTGTCCATTTTCTCTGCAAGTGTGATTGTTTGAGGGGAGCTAAGGGTTCTGTGTACTGCTTTTTAAAAAGTGGAGAAAACTGCCCCTTAAATGTAAAGCTGAGTAATTCCAGGAAAAGGATCCAAGTGAATGAGGCTTCTGCCCAAGTATGGGAAAATATCCATCCATCTTTCCACTTAATTAGAAAAATGATCTGCTGAGTAGTGAGTCATGCTGCCCGTCCGCAGACAGCACTGTCCCTAGCCACAGAGCCGGGAGTAATGGAGGTGAGAGATGCCAGTAGCTATGACAAAGAAAAGACATGAAGGAACCCAGATTCCTGATGCCAGCAGCTGTTTGGCCCACCTTGACCCCCTCCTGTGCACTAGATAATGCACCGGACTGGGCTGTGTCACTGGTGACACTGATCAGCAGGGCCAGGGCTTGTCCATGCGTTCTGATAAGTGAGGTCTCTGCAGGGGTCACTCTGGATAAATCCGCAGCTCTTTGCACAGTGTGGGGGTTCTTTGTTATTGAGGAAAGCATACATACAGTGACTTACATAAAGCACACTGGCTGTAAATGTACAGCTCAATGAACTTTTACATGTGTATACATCGGTGTGTAGCCTCCATCCAGATCAAGATATGGAAAATTGGCAGCGCCCCAGAAGGCTCGCTTTTTCCCCTTCCGTTTGGGGCTTCTTTATTTACATGCACCAAGTGCTGCAGTCAAATGTTTGTGATCAGGGGTGTGCCGGTAAATGTTTAACAACCAGTTCTGGTGTGTGTAAAGGGGCGCCCTGCTTTGTAGCATTTGCCAATTTTGTGGTGTAAATATTCCCACCGTGGCTGATTTCAAGCTACCAACAGTTTGACAACTGACTCGCAAAATTCTGAAAATTAAACAGTGGGTTCTGGGGAGCCAGGGAAAACTGCTCCAGCGCACCACTGGTTGTGATGAGGGATCAAAGAGCCCAGTCCACCCATCTGCCCAGCCCAGATTGCTGGGGTTCAGGTGGGGGGGGCTCCCAAATACTCCCACGTCCAGCTCCCTTAGTGAGGAGAGAATTGTTCACAGGGTTTAAAGAGATCTCCAACTTCTTTCATCCACAGACCAGACATCAGTTGTGTCCCTACCTTGTGGCAAGCTCTAGGGTCACAAACACGGTTCTATCCCTCAAGGATCTTACATAATTTAACACTTGGAAGGAGAAGCAGATGTGTGAAGGTATACCTGCAATAAAGGATTCTAGGGGCTAGGGTAGGAGACCACATGGGACTTATTGAGGACACTGAGGATGGCTCATTCCTTGCAATCGGAAATGCATTTCTTACTCCACTTTACTTTGGGAGGTGTCTTGGGCTGAGGAAAAGAGCATCAGACTCTTACATGCCTGTCTTGAATCCTGGTTCCATCTCTTCTGTGCTGTGTGATCTTGGGCCGGTCACTTAACCTCTCTGAGCTTCAGGTCCCTCATCTGTAAAATGAGGGTAATAGTAGTACCTACATTACATAGCTATTGTATTAAATGAGATAATTTGGCTGGATGTGTGGGCTCACGCTTGTAATCCTAGCACTCTGGGAGGCTGAGGTGGGAGGATTGCTTGAGCTCAGGACTTCGAGACCAGCCTGAGCAAGAGCGAGACCCCGTCTCTACTAAAAATAGAAAAAATTAGCTGGATGTGGTGGCGCGTGCCCGTAGTCCCAGCTACTCAGAAGACTGAGGCAGGAAGATTGCTTGAGCTCAGGAGTTTGAGTTTGCAGTGAGCTGTGATGACGCCACTGCACTCTAGCTGGGGCAGCAGAGCGAGACTCTGTCTCAAAAAAAAAAAAAAAAGAGATAATTCATGTGTAGCACTTAGCACACATAAGTGCTTACTACTTATTAGCTTCGATTAGGAATTATTAGCTACTAACTTGGACAAGCCTGGAACCTCTCTAAGACTCATTTTCTTCATCTGTGAAATAGGAATAAAATGCCAACCTTGTCAGTGTTGTCATGGTATATAATTAAGTAAGATCGTGTAAGTGAGTTGTCTGGGCCAGAGCAGGTTCTCCGCAAATGCTGGTTTTCCTTTTTCCCTGCCTTCCCCCTCCTTCCCAACATACTGACTTATGACCTCTCCTGAAAAAAGCTCAGCTCTGACATGCTGGGGGAAAAAAATCAAGTAAACATATCAACCCTTTAAAAAAAATTTTTTATTTGAAAATAATTTTAGATTCACAGGAAGTTGCAAAAAAATGTACAGGGGGGTCCCGTGACCCTTCACCCGATTTTGTGATGTTACATCTTACACAACTGGGAAACTGACGTTGGTACAATCCACAGAGCTTATTCAGAGTTCACCAGTTTTACATATGCTCTGTGAGTGTGTATCATTCTATCCAGTTTTATCATATGTGTAGATTTGTATAACCATCACCACGATTGAGGAACTGGTCCATCTCCACAAAAATCTCCCTCGTGCTACCTCTTGGTATTTGCATCCACCCACTACCCACTCCCCTCATCACTATCCACTGGCAAACAGGAACCTATTCTCCATCTATATGATTTTGCTATTGAAAGAATGTTATATAAAGGAATTCACATTGTATGTAACCCTTTGAGATTGGCTTTTTCATTCAGCACAATTTTCTTGAGATCCTTGCAAGTTGTTGCATCCATCAATAGTTTCTTCCTTTTTTATTGCTGAGTAGTATTGCATGGGGTGAATATACCACCGTTTGCTTAACCATTTACCTGTTGAAGGACATCTGGGTTGTTTCTAGTTCGGGGCTGTTCTGAATGAAGCTGCTATGAACATTCACGCAACAGATCTGTGTGTGAACGTAAGTTTTCATTTCTCTAGGGTAAATGCCCAAGGGTGCAGTTGCTGAGGTGTATGGTAATTACATGCTTAGTTTTTAAAGAAATTGTAAAACTACTTTGCAGAATGGATGTACCATTTCACATTGCCTCCAGCAATGTATGAGTGATCAGGTTTCTTGGCATCCTCACCAGCATTTGGTGTGGTCACTATTTTTAAAAAAATGTTTTAGCCATTCCGATAGATGTGTATTGACACTGCATTGTGGTCTTAACTTATGTTTCCCCTATTGCAATGATGTTGAACATCTTTTCATGTGTTTATTTTTCATCTGTTTATCCCCTTCAGTGAAATGTCAGTGCATGACTTTTGCCCATATTCTAATTGGATTGTTTGGTTGGTTGTTTTTTTTTACTGTTGAGTTTTGGGAGTGCTTTATATATTCTAGATACTAGTCCTTTGTTGGATATGTGGTTTGCTTTCTCCCATGCTAAAGCTTACCCTTTCATCCTCTTCACATGGGCTTTTGTGAAAAAGCAAAAAAATTTAATTTTGATGAGGTTCAACTGATCGATTTTTCCTTTAATGGCTTGTCCTTTCAGTGTTAAGTCTAAGAGCTCTTTGCCTATTCCTAGATCCCAAAGATTTTTCTCATATTTTTTATAAAAGCTTGATTGTTTTATTTGGGTTAATTTTTTGTAAGGTATGAAGTTTAGGTCAAGGTTCTCTCTTTTTTTTTTTTTTTGCCTGTGGATATCAATTGCTTCAGTACCATTCCTCCATTGAATTACATTTGCATCTTTGCAAAAATCAATTGGGCATATTTCGTGGGTCTGTCTCCAGGTTCTCTATTCTGTTCTATTGATCTATATGTCTGTCTCTCCACCAATATCACACAGTCTTGATTAATGTAGGTATATAGTAGGCCTTACCACTGAGTGATCCCTCCCACTTTATTCTTCTTTTTCAAGATCGTTTTAGCTATTCCAGGGCCTACTGCCTTTCCACATAAATTTTAGAATAAGGTTGTCTGTATCTACAAATTCCATGTGGGATTTTGATAGGAATTGCATTAAACCTATAAATCAATTTGGGAGGATTTGACATATTTACTATGTTGAGTCTTCCAATCCATGTGTTTTTAATTTGGTTCCCATGTGGTCAGTGCCAGTATATAAAAATGCAATTGTCTTTTTTGTGTTTTCTTTTTAATTTCTTTTATTTCAGCATATTACGGGGCTACAAATGTTTAGGTTACATATATTGCCCTTGCCCCACCCGAGTCAGAGCTTCAAGCGTGTGCATCCCCCAAATGGTGCGCACCACACCCATTACGTGTGTATATACCCATCCCCTCTTTCCCGCGCCCATCTGCTCGACACCCGACAAATGTTACTGCTATACATGCACTCAAGTGTTGATCAGTTAATACCAATTTGATGGTGAGTACATGTGGTGCTTGTTTCTTTTCTGTGTTGATCTTCTATAGTGTAACTTTGCTGAACTCATTTATTAGTTCTAAGAGTTTTTGTATAGATTGCTTGAGATTTTCTATATAGATAAGTATGTCATCTGCAAATAGGGGCAGTTTTATTTCTTCCTTTCCAATTTATATGCCTTTTATTTCTTTTTCTTGCCTTATTGCACTGGCTAGAACTTCCAGTATTATGTTGAATAACAGTGGTGAGAGTAGACATCCTTGCCTTGTTACTGATTTCCAGGAAAAAACAGTCAGTCTTCCACTATTAAGTTTGGTGTTAGCTGTGGGATTTTGGTTTTATTTTGCTTTGGGTTTTTTTGTTTGTTTGGTTGGGTTGGAAGGGTTCTTCGGTAGATATCCTTTACCAAGTTGAGGAAGTTCCCCCACTCGTCCTAGTTTTCTGAAAGTTTCTATCATGTGTGGATGTTGGATTTTGCTAAATGATTTTGCTGAATCAATTGATCTGATTATATGATTCTTCTTTAACCTGTTGATGTACGAGTTTACACTGACTTTTCAAATATTGAACAAGCCTCGCATTCCTGAAATAACCCCAACTAGAATAAAATATCCACATGGTCACAGTGTATAATTCTTTTTATATATTGCTGAATTCTATTTGCTAATATTTTTAAAACATTTTTGTGCCTATATTCATGATGGATATTGGTCTTTAGTTTTTGGGTGAAGTACAAAAACTTTATCTCCATTTATGTGCTTTAGCCTCCCCCATTTAAGAGGAAATCTTAAGTACTTCCTCTGCATACATTTAGAGCCACATCAGACAGTATTATGATTTTTGCTTCAACCATCAAACATAATTTAGAAAATTCAAGTAGAGAAGAAAAATCTATTGTATTTACCTATATTTTTGCTTACCATGTTCTTTCTTCCTTCCTGGTATTGTGGCTCTTCCCTAGGCCAGATGCCTATGGGACTGCCACTTTAATCATTTCCTTTATGTTTAGAGGACTTCCTTCAGCCATTCTTTCAGGGCAGATCTCCTGATGACAAATTCTCTTAGTTTTCCTTCCTTTGAGAATGTCTTGACTGGATATAGGATTCCAAGTTGACAGCTCTTTTCTATCAGCATTTGAAAATGTGCCACTTTTTTTCTGGCCTCCATGTCTTCTGATGTGAAATTCATTGTCAGTTGACTTGCTTTTCCACTGTGGGTGATGAATTGTTTCTCTCTGACTGCTTTCAAGGTTTTTTTCTTTGTTTTTAGTTTTCAGAAATTTAATTATAACTTGTCGTAGCATGAATTTCTTTGGGTTTATCTTTTTTTTTTTTTTTTTTTTTTTGTTACAGAGTCTCACGGTTTTGCCTTGGTTATTTTTGTGGCCGTGGGTTCAGTAAAGCACAAAGCAACCACAG
>CAUYSK010115220.1:0-10940 GCA_963575035.1 Avahi laniger
TTTTTAGTTGTCCAATTAATTTCTTTCTATTTTTAGTAGAGACGGGGTCTTGCTCTTGCTCAGGCTGGTCTCGAACTCCTGAGCTCAAACAATCCGCCTGCCTCGGCCTCCCAGAGTGCTAGGATTACAGGCGTGAGCCACTGCACCTGGCCTTCCACTCAGATTTTAAATCAATAGATGAGTTTTCTTTGTCAGGGATATTGTGGTTGGTATGAGAATGGATGGTACTAATGACAACTTGGAATTTTTTGTTCACTTTTGAAAAGCAGCAGATAGAAAGTAACTTTCTGAAACAACACTTACAATTAAAAGGATGACTCTGGGTGAAAGCACAGAGTGCAATAAGGACCCTTTTATTCAGTAAACATAACACTCTTAAATTATGGTGTAATCTATCTTAAAAATTGAGGCATAAATAACTAAGTAGATCAATAAGTAACATTTTGGGAATCTTGATAAAACAAAGCAAATCCTTCTCTCTCTGAGAGAATTGTATAACAGATTGATGGAGTTTGCATCAAAATTAGTATGGGAAGTGTTTAATTCCATCTGATAAATTTTGAGGCAAATTGGAATTGATTAGAAGATAAACAGTATATTACAGTTACACTGTCTTCTTAAGTTTAGATCTTAAATTTTCTTTACTACTCTAGAAGAACTTAATTTCTACACACTTATTGCTTTGGAAAAATGGGTTTTCAGATCTACACTGCAAAGTCCAGATTTAGTATTTGATATATTAATGTATTTATATTTTCCTTTTTATTGAAGCTTAGGAACACATACATCACATTATATTGGTGAAAATATTTCAAACCCCAGGGAGTTCAATATTACATCACAAAGGGAGGCAAAAACCAAATATATGTTATTGAGATAAATCTTTTCTTTCTGATAAGTGTTGAGAAATAACTTTGATGAACCAGATACCAAATTGCCAAGATAAATTGTAATGATGGTAGTAAATTATATTAATATATTCCTTTTTTTGAGCTCATTGCTCACACAGTTTTCACCCTTTCCAGTTAAAAGCATGAGAGCCATCTCTACTATAATACTTTATGCGCTTGAACAATGCAAATATTCCACAGTGCAAAGTATCATCTGCCAATTGTGTATTAGATGTAATTAGAAGAGGGCTAATTGTATAGCAGTTTCGAGAATGTTGGTTTTCAGTCTTATAAAAGTTCTCAAAATGTATAACATGCTTATTGATATTGTGAATCTCAAAAACTTGAAAAGGCATTCAATGTATCACAAATGTATTTGGTAAGAGACATTTCACTAAATTCTGTTGTGTGAATGGACTTTAAAGAAATGCTAGAATTTTGACTGCAATGTAGTTAATGTGAGGCCACAATCCTAATTTTATATGCTCCCTAATATTGTATATATGTATGCACCAAGTTCACATATTATTGTAAAAATACTGAAAAGTACTATTTGGAAAAATAATTTCAAATCACACCAAAAGAAAAAGCCAGTTAACTTTAGTTTTATTTTTATCATTTTACACACTTAAACTCATACCTCCACATTCACAGCTATAAATATTTTATACATATATATGAATATTTAGGGGTTTTCTAACATCTTTCTCAATTTAGCATGTTTTTATGAGAGTTTCTCCAGTGATTAACTACTCAAGAAAGTATTTCTTGTATAACTTTTGGGCAAAAAAGTATAAACATTAAAATTGAGGTAAAATTTATCAGATAAATATGAAAAAAGCAAAATGATCATACTATTAATATTAGTCACAGGTATATCAATGAATAACAACTCAAATTGGAAATAATCCAAATGTCTAACACCTTTTGAAAGGATAAACATATTGCAATGTGTCTACAGGATGAAATGTTATTCAGAGATTAAAGAAATTGAACTACTTACAGATGTAATAGCAGATTAATTTCAAAAGTGTTATGCTAGGTTAAAGAAGCCAACTACAAAAGATAACACACTATATAATTGCATTCACATGAAACTGTAGAAAAGGTAAAATTACTGTGATTAAAAAGCAGATCAGTGTTTGCCAGAGTTGGGGGAAGGATTGACAGCAAAGGCCATGAGAAACATTTGGGGGTAATATAAATATTCCAAAAAATGATTGTAGTAGTACTCACATGACTGTGTATTTGCCAAAAGTCATACACTTGTGTCCTGAAAATTGGTGAATTTAATTGTATGTGAATTTACCTCAATAATGGCATTTTTATTTTTAAAAACCCCTCTTTTATGTATTCTTCCTTTCCAGCCCATCCCCCATTTTCTGCATTCCTGCCGACCACACCCAGGGCTCTGTTGCAGTATTTACCTTTGCTCTAGTGTTTTTTTTTTTTTTCAATGATTATTGACCTCTACTAAGTTGTACTTTTAGAGAAAGAAAAATATTTTATCTACCTTTCTATGTCATTTCCTGTCAACAAATAGTCACATAACATTTCAGAGAATAAAGAATTCAGAGAAGAAAGTTTCTAATGGCATTATAATGTTATGACTATGGAAATACCTGATTGAAATTCCAGAGGAATATTAGAGAAAACTTGATACAGATATGACTTACAGAATGGGTCACATAGTTAGACGTGTGATCAAGTACCTATAGTAAAGAATTGTGAAAAGCCTATTTCAAAAATTCGATACATTTATACAATTCTAACATATAGTCTGTTTAAGTATGAGTCTGTCTTCGGGTATATGGAGGGAGGGAAAACATACTAAATTCTTTTAGCCCCTTGTGAAATATTCTGTAACCTCCATAACAACAAGAGATGGCTATTTATTAAAGTGTTTTTAAAATGGTCTTTTAAAAAGCAACTGTTTATGCAGCAAAAAAAGTAGCTTGATATATCTAAATCTGCCTATCCTTAGGCCCAAACTGAAATTTTGTTAAGCTCAAGAGTCAGCATTTGCTCCTACTTTGTTCCTGTTGCAGAATGAAGGATAATTATTTTTCTTCTGTCTCATACGTACAAATGCCAATCCAACATGGATTATACAGCCTCAATTTTAATTGTGGAAACCTTGAAAATTAACTCTGCTTTACCAAGAGAATAACATGTATAGCATTAACAAATATGGAAATGACTATTTTTGTGAGCACAGTATAAACTATTGTATCTGAATTAAGTGAACTTTTAAAATTGTATATGATAACTTCAGTATACATTGGTAACTATGATGTATATCTCATAATTACAGCTAACGATAATTTAAATTTTAACTTATTAGGTATCTATAATATGCTAGACATTGTGTGCCTTGAGGTATAGCAGGAGAGTATTTTTATAGCATCTAAATTATATTTCATTCGGGGAACTTTTCCCCTCCATTTCAGTACAATTTGTTGTTGAGATAAGGCCATTAGGCTGATGCATATTCCCAGTGGGAAAAAAGAAAAGAAAAATGATATTTAGAAAAAAAAATATTTCTTTGATTTTGGTTCCCATATACAATATTTATTTTTACCTTAGTGAAATAATAGTCTTAAAATTGCACAGAGAGAGAGAATATGATGTTTTTTGGAATTCCTTAAATTCAAATTTCAAACATCAAGAAATAACACATGAAGGAAGGACTGATGTGTAAACCATAAAATAGGAGGGCTAAAAATGTGATGCAAAAGCTATTTCTGCCTCACAAAAAAGATCTAAGGGAGCAAAAAATATAATGATAAAACTTTAGACTCTTGGATTTCGTCACTCCTAGGGTCAAAGGTAAGTGGTGGATTTCAATGTCTTGAAAGCTTACAAGGCTTTCATAAAAGTTCTCACAGCTGGCTTTGCCTTAAATCTAACATGGCATGTTTATGGTAGAGTGGCAATGGCTGTGGAAGGTGCTAGGTAGATGGGCCTGGGCAAAATATTAGTAGGTCACATAATCTCAGTGCAGAGGAAGAAGTAGAATATTGCTCCGGAGATCTCGTGTGGGTGTGAATTAATGTATCAGAAGAGCCATAGTCTTAGAAGGAGGTAACTAAAGAATACAAGGATCTCCCAGCTGGAGTCAACGGTAGAGCCATAATAATTAGCAACAGAGTTAGATCCGACATGCAAATGACCTGATAGGGCCTGGCACAAAACAGCATATAAAGTGCAGGCTGCCCAGTGGACTAAGTTCTACCAGAATAGGGACTTAAAAAAAGACCAAAGATGTGGTCCAAGTAGAATTAAACATCTTAACCAGAGAGAACTAATATCACTCAGCCAATATCCATTTGGCAATGAAAGCTTCTCACGTTGCCCTGCATGTAAAGAAAGAGTAGCATATACATCTTTAAAAGAGAAAATGCTCAAAGAAGACTTTGTTTAAAACACAGATACATATAATTGGAAAGAACAGGCTTTTCTGCAATTAGTGAAAATGGGAGTCTGAAATCAAGTTACAGGAAATAAGTTTTTACCTTTATTTGATTTTCGAATGCTTGTCTCTTAAATAGAATCCTTATAATAATCTTGCCAAGTAAATGTCATCATCTTCCTGTTTTGGATAAAACCAAAATAGGCTCAGACAGATTGATTGACTTTCCTAAGGTATCCATGCCCAGTGAGAAGTGCTGACAAGATTCAGAACCAGCTCTGCCAGGCTCTGAATCGTGTGTGCTTCATCCGCACCTCATTGTCTTTCTCTCCACTTTCTCTCAGTGCAGTAGCTGTAATTAATGGCTATGCTAACATTCTGTGATCTTTCCACTCTGTGCAGATACCTGACAGCATCTTTGCGGCAAAATTTCTGTAAAAAGATTATTTCTGCCTTATTCCATTAAGCCCTAGGGTATGTGGCTTGGGATTCAAAAGATCATGCAAGGACATGAAAGCCTTGGATAGCTGGGAATTATATTTTGCTCCTAAGATTTAGTGTCTGAAATTCTGAGTTTAATTATCAAGTCTTTGACTTCCTGGGGGTATGAACTTTGCATAACTCCTTTGAGGCTTAGTTTTTTAATCTGTAAGAAGAAGATGCTCTGTCTGCTTCAGAGACTTGTTATGAACATTACTTGGGATAATATATGTTTGAGTGCTATGTGAGTGCTAAAAATCTCAATTTATATATAATATTTTAAATATTATTAAAATCACCTAAATTTACTTTGTGGGGTTAAACACAGATGCCAGAATATACTAAAAAGGTAAATATGTTATAAAAATTATTTGAGGATACATGTTACTTATAGAAATTATCATACTTATGGAAATACTAAAAATAAGTGGAAATAAGTTCTAGGCTACTAAAGATAAATTACACTAGATTGTCTTAATATATTATGTTTTAGGATTACTAATTTATTTTCATATTATTCAATAGTTAAAATTAGTTCTGTCAGTTCTAAATATATGGAAATTAATAGAACTTATTCTAAAGGACAGTCTTCAAGTTTAACTGGGGAGGGGGGATTGTAAAGTATAACCTGAAAATCTATTAATATATCGAGAACATATACACATGACATCTTTTTAGGCCTTATTGAAAATCAGCTTCCAATAGGACCCGTAGACCTGTAGGACAATATAATTATTAGTTCTCTAAATTACATTTTGACTAGTTCTAGGAACAATATAAAAATATATAATGGAATATACAGAATAAATTAAGTCATACCTGAAGCTAAGTTAGATGAAATCATCACTTAGGTTTCTTGAAAGTTCTTTCATTATATTGTTTCTGTGTTTTGCTTTTCTACTTTTTGTGTAAAGGAGAGAGTAAAGTCATATGTAGTGGTTGGAAAGCATACAGGCAATGAATTTTCAATTAGTGAAATTATTTTCTAAAGCAGTATAGTGAAGCTCTAATATCTTTTGATCAAAAGTATGAATTCAGACTTTGTCTAAAAATATAACTAAGTAGCATAGTTTTTCTCTTATATCTACCTATTTCAGAGTCAACTGTAGTTGTAGGCATGCTAAATGATGTCTTTCTATGCAAGAATGACCTTAATCCATTCTTCCTAAATTCTGATTTTAAAAATCTTTCTACAAAATTTTTTTCCCTTAAAATTATCCTAATTTTCTTATTGTGATAGCTGATTCAATTAATCATTAAGAATACAAATTAAATATAGAGTAAGATATAAGCCTTTGGAAAAATACTGGACATCCAAAATTTGATTATGATTATAACTTCCTTATGTCTTTTTTTTGCCTCTCCCCCACAGCAGTACCCTCACAAATGTATTTTTGTAATCTTACTTTCTCACATGGCTCCTTTAAAGGATGCCAAAAATTGAGGATATGTGTGTATATATATTAATATATGTGTGTATAGCATCTATACACAGACACACACACACACACACACACACACACACACTCCATAGCACGATTTTAAAAGCCAAGCATAAACAAAGTTCTCTCTATATATGGACTAGAAACATTAATTGGGAGTTAGTTAATGGAATAGACATTGATTGAAATCATTCTATTTGACTAAACTCTGAACAATGCTAGGATACAGGGAAGAGTATGTTACCTAACTGAAAGATTTTTATAATCACGTAGATCATGTAGTTGAATGTGTCGGTTATGCTGCTGAAGGAAAGAGATATCACACTCAAATAGGGTAATTAAGGAAAGATCAATGAAGGTTTTCTTCACAAAGTAGGTTTAAAGAGAAACAAGAAGGAGTGGCTTACAACAGTGGGGAGTCGTCCAATGCTAGCCCTAGAGGGGCAAATGTACTGAATAGATACACTGAAATTCACAGAGAACTGTCACTGTTGGACAAAGCCAAGGCTTTTGACAGAAAAGTATAGAAACTACAAATCTGTGACCCACCAGATAAGGAGCCTGAACCATAAAATATCTCCTTTTTGAAAATCTCATTTTTTGTGTGCCTCCATTAACTTCACCAAATCAAAAGATAGAGAGCAAGGAACTCTGGGAATGCAATTTATAGAGGTGAATTCCCCAAGGTATAGAGCAGAGTGGAGGAGATTGAAGAGCCAATCTAGAGGGACAAATGGACAATATCCAATGACTCAAGGACCACAGTATTAGAAATACCATGTGGTAGATTTTATAATAGAGGTTTGGAGAGGGTAGAGATTAGACACAGAAGAGGGTGTATCAATTTATATAAAGGGATTCTGGGAAAACTATAAATGAAGTGATCATCCATGGGCACATGATTAAACAATGTTGAGGATGAGTTCAGAAAAGACAGATCGAAGGAAGATTATTTAGAAAACTATAACTATTTTTTTAAACAAAGCATAATGAGAGCTTGAACTGAGGTAACATTAGTAGAACTGTGAAGGAGTATAAAAGCTTATTAAATGGTTAAATAATAAAAGTGATAGATTGTAAAGGTCTCTACAAAGGGAAAGTTATGGAAGAAGATTCAAGGTTTTTCAATAGCATTATATTCCTAGGTATTAAGATCAAGTTTTCCAAGAGAGAGATAACTGAAAATAAGTATGTTAATTGAGGAAATTATAAATTCAGTTATGAACAAGCCTTATGTATAGCATTTGTAGCAATTCAATTGTTGCAATCACAGGTAGATATATAGAACAAAGCTCAGGGTTGGGAATAATTAGTGAGCATAAGGTCACTGAAATTACAAAAGTGAATGAAATTGCTCAAGGATACTATAATGATTAGGATAAGAAAGTATAAGGGGCAGGATGAAAGTGGAAGTACTAAGGAAAGAAATTACATTCAGCAGAATTAACAGTGATAAAACAAAGGAAAGATAGATAAAGAGCCATAAGGTACTGCACATCTGGCAGTGGACTGAATGGAATAATTCTGGTGATTTGTAAAGGTAAAATGTAGGAAAGAGGTGGTGATGTTGAAGCAGTGTTACAAACATGATGGAAGTGAAACATGGAACACTGATAAAGAAAAAAATCAGACATTAACAAAAAAATCCAAAAGTTTGGACAAGAATGGCTTTTTACCTAGAAAATAAGAAAACTCCTGTCTTTCTGTTATGAGAACCAGACCTGTGTTTAGCATTCTATTAAGTTGAAAAATGACTTTTTGGGTATTTATATCAGCTATTTAACTAGCATTTTAAATTGTGATATGTTTCATGTGTACAGGAAAGTAGAAAGAAAAAAAGTATTATCTATAACCCCACTTCTAAGAACAACCACTTTTGTCATAATTAAATGCTTAAATGCTTGATTATTTTCTATGTAATGTTTTATTGATTTTCAATAAATTTAATTATCTAACCCATATGGTATGATTAATATGTTGAGATATCATAATATAGTAGTTATAGCTCTATTAAATCTTATTAAACAGCTTAGATGTAAAGAAACAAAATGACTTGAAATGATGGAAAAATTAATAAATACAAATGTTAAACTAAAGAAAGCCATGTAGTTTTTAAGTAGACTCGATAACAAAAATAATTCCTGGAGACAAACAAGGCTATTTATATATGTTAAAAGGATCAATAGTCCATGGATATATAGTGCTATATTTATATATAACCGAAAGTAAGGCTTAAAATATACAAAGAAAGAATTCACATGACTGAAGAAAGAAAGAGATTAATCCAGAATCAGACTAATGGCCAACAAACACATGAAAAAATGCTAAACATCTCTAATCATCAGGGAAATGCAAATCAAAACCACAATGAGATATCACTTACCTCCAGTGAGAATGGCTTTTATCAAAAAGTCCCAAAACAGCAAATGTTGGCATGGATGCGGAGAGACAGGAACACTCATACAGTGCTGATGAAACTGCAAACTAGTACAACCTCTAAAGTAATATGTAGATACCTCGAGGATCCACAAGTATACTTACCATTTGATCCAGCAATCCCATTACTGGGCATCTTCCCAAAGGAAAAAAAGACATTCTATAAAAAACAGACATCTGCAGTAGAATGTTTATAGCAACACAATTCACAATTGCAAAGATGTGGAAACAACCTAAGTTTCCATAAATACATGGTGGATTAATAAAATATGATATATGTATACCGCGGAGTTCTACTCAGCCACAAAATACAATGGTGATCTAGCACCTCCTGTGTTATCCTGGATAGAGCTGGAGCCCATTCTACTAAGTGAAGTATCCCAAGAATGGAAAAACAGAACCACATGTACACACCATCCAACACTATGTGAACGTATGGTAGTAACATTCATTGGGTGTTGGGCAGGTGGGAGGGGGGAGGAGGGGATGGGTATATACACACCAAATGTATGCAGTGCATACTGTCTGGGAGATGAACACACTTGTAGCTCTGACTCGGGAGAGGCAAAGACAATGTATGTAACCTAAAAATTTGTAGCCCTATAATATTCTGAAATATATATATATATAATCCAGAATTAAAGAGCTTTTATATACATATTTGCCAAAAGTGAATAGAACAAGCAAACAAAAATCAGTGTGTATAACAAAATGGAAAAACCCACCAAAGAATATTCACCTATCTGATATGTCAGGAAATATGCATCACACAATTACCAAAACAAACAAATAAAAATTATATTGTTTTCAAATACACCGGAAAAATCCCAAATGTGATCAAAAACTAAGCTATAAATTAATTTAAATCATTCAAAGTATATATCTAGCCACAGTAGAAATTATTTAGTATCAATAACAATAAATAACTAGAAAATTCTGAACTATTTGGAAGTTCAGAAATATACTTTTTTTCCTATGTTACAGTATAATCTTTTTGTGTATGTGTGATGAAAAGAAGATCTATCTTCTTAGTAAATTCAAGTTGACAATATAGAATTATTAACTATAGTCATCATACTGTACATTAAATGACTAGAACTGATTCATCATGCATAATGAGACTTTATGCTTTGACCAATATCTCCCCACCATTCTACTCTCTGCTTCTATTAGTTTGGCTATCTTAGATTCCACATATAAGCAAAATCACGCAGTATTTTTAATTTTGTGTTTGGCTTATTTAACTTTGCATAATGTCTTCCAGGTTCATTCATGTTGTCATAAATGGCAAAGTTCTCTTATTGGTTAAGTCTGAATAATATTCATTATATATCTTATATAATGAATATATATATATATATATATAACATTTTATTCATTTATCTGTCAGCCGATATTTAGGCTATTTCCTCTTCAGCCACTGCCTTGGCAGCCCTGCAGACATCTCTCAATTCTCTCAGGAGGGTTGTTTTAGATGACAAAACTTGTCTACATTTTCTTTTAAGCCAACCTTGAGGAGCATATGTGATTGGCAACACCTCCTGCTGTGCCTGGACATAAATACTTCAGGTATTGTAGAAACCCAAGTGGAGGAGATCCAGAAATTGCAGTCCAAAATGCAGTGGGCTGAAGTGGTAACCAGTGCACAGTGAACCTGCTTCATACCAAAATTCAAAACAATTTTGAATAAAACAAAGAAGGAGAGCTTATCCATGTACAACTATGTATTTTAAATCTCTAGTAAATAGGACAGAATGATATAAATGTAAAGGTATATATATATATATATATACACAAATGAGATAAAATAGAGAGTTTAAAAATAGAGCTATACAAATATGGTGAGAAAAATATAAAATTTTTGATAAATGATGCTGGGTTAATGGAACATAAGGGGGAGCTGGCTGAAATAGCCAAGGCTCTGCTTCTGTCCAAAAAGTGTACATCTTGATCCCTTCTGGCAAGATAGACAAAAATTAATTCCACATATAAAACACTAAGGAAGCCATGAAATCCTCTTAAAATAAACATCTGGATTTTTAAAATTTAAAGGATGTAAGATCAATATTCAGTATTCAAAAAATCAATGTATAACCAAACAATTGAGCAAATTAAAAAAGTTATCTCCCACTTTTTGATAGAATTGTTTGATTTTTTCTTGCTGATTTTCCTGAGTTCTATATAGATTCTAATTATTAGCCCTTTATCGGATGTGTAACATGTGAATATTTTCTCCCATTCTGTAGATTGTCTGTTTGCTCTCGTGATAGTTTCCTTGGC
>CAUYSK010115223.1:0-24231 GCA_963575035.1 Avahi laniger
TTCACCTCTAATACACAGCTATAGACAAAATAGACCCAGCTATATTTTGGAACACTCTCACAGTGGAACAGAATGTATCTATGTCTTTTGGAGGGAAACAGAAGTGAGGGAAAACAATTCTGTTGTTAAATGCCAATAACAGCCTAAACTCAAACAGTTTACAGTCCATCTTCTAGAGAGCAACTGCTAATATGGAAGTTGGTTCCATTGCCCTACTTTTTGTCTCTCCTAGAAGACTCACAAGAGAAACCTCCAAGGAGAAGACATGAATCTGTTGAGGAAAGAGGTCTGAAAGCTGTTATTTCCTCCTTTGTGGTAAGTGCAGTAACTTATATGTACTCTGCTTTGAGCTCCAGCATAAACCTCTCTGCTAGTCTGAGACTCAGAGTCTGTGCCTTCAGAGTAGTGCCACTCGACACATAGATTCAGTTTCCCGTAGTATGTTCACTGGCTTATCAACTTAATCCTCTGCCTGCAACTTTGAAAATTCTCTTTACTGTCCCTGTTCATGTTCTGCAATGAAGGAGCTGTATTTGGTGTGTGAGGGGGCTTATTAAAGAAACTACTGGCATTTTCTGGGCTATAAATCCTTAGCTGTCCTCCTGAATAAGCTGTCCGGTATGGTGTCATAACTGCGGTAAACGTGGTGCCACCAAGGCCAAGCTCAACACCACCAACCATTCAGAGCCATTTGTTTTCTTTTAGTGAGGACTTTGGGTCAAGCCTCACAAGTGCAAAAACTTCTTCCAACCTACTTTGAAAAAGGCACTTCCCTGATTTGCAGTTCACACTGATGTCTGGCACTTTCACAAACATATCCTAGCTGAGGGAGATTCCCAGGTGTGTTATGTGGTTTAGGTGCTAAATACTCTTTTCAGAGAACTCTGTATGGGGCTTGCTCTCCAGGCAAGTTGGAGTTGACTTTCCCTCTCCAGTTCGGTGTCAAGTATAAGAAGAATAAAGCAGAGGCGGGAGAGGAGGATGTCACTAGGGATATTATGTAGATATTTTATCTATTAAATTGCCCAGAGCTAGCAAATTCTGTTTATTCCTTAAGAAGTCAAAGAAAACACATTCTTACTGCATTACTTAATAAAAGCACCAGCTGCTTTACAGCCTGGCTCTGCCATCAAACTTAGGTATGACCTTGAACAAGTCATTTATTTCTTCATCAGTAAAAATATTTGGACTGTCCAGGAGCTAAGCTTTTTTCACACCTAAACATCCATGAGAATAGGGAAGAATTTGCACACAGGGAAGGGAAAGGTTAAAATACCACATGACTACCCTTGAAATCTGCTCAAGGCTGTGTCTCTGTACACCAAGGGTTCTAGGACTTGGCTTTATCACCTAGGTCGGAAGACCCTTGCTTATAGGATTAAGTTGTGAGGGGGAGGTCAAAAAGGGTGGGAGGAGATTAGCTTCTTGGCCCCTGAATGAGCATTTATAGCTTCAAGCCTTCCTTTGGTTCTCTCAAAGACCAGGGGCTCTCCCACTCCTCAACATCCACCATACTTGGGGGAGGGATAGTTAGGAAGTATGGCTCTGTCGTCATCTGCCCTACCTGCACCCTGGACTCAGGCAGGTTGATTTTCAGTGCCACTTCCTCCCTCATGAAGATATCTGGGTATCGAGTCTTGGCAAATAGCGCTTCCAGCACATCTAGCTGCGCCCGGGTGAACGTCGTCCTCTCCCGGCGCTGTTTCCGTGGGGTGGCTGCGGGACAAGAAGCCCAGGGTCCTTTAGGGTGGGGGAGCAGTTTCTCAGTCACAGGGATTTCTGTGGGTCCTCCAACTCCCTACCCTCCACCCCACACACTCCCCTACTCCTCACAGCCCTTTGACCCAGAGCCTTCCAATGGTCTCCCCATCCCTTCCTGGCCTTGACTCCCCAGCCCAGCCCTTGTCACACACTGCCCCTTCCACAGTAGCCCCTGCTTGCTCTTCCTGGCCTCGGAGATTTCTCCAACCATAGTATCACTTGGAAAGCTAACAAAACAAATGAAATAAAAGAAAAGCAAAAACCAAAATCCTCCAAAATCAACCCCCAAACCATAACACAAACAGAAAAGCTATTCTGTAAAGTCAAAGGATCTCTGAGAACTGGCAGCTCAGATTGATGGGGCAAATCTCCATCCTGCTCCCATGGTTTTTAGCATGCCAAGGGCCTTTATTCCTCCATCTTTAACATGGGGACATAGTTCATACTTCTAGGATAATTTTAAACAGATCTGATTTAAAAGCAGAAAGCACCTGCATTTGGAGACAGTCACACCTCTTGAGATTAAAGGTGCAAGGCCTGGAGGTCAGAGGGGAGGCCCCAGGCATGGAGGGGAAAACGGCAAAGCCCAAGGGCACTAAGGATCTACGGAGAGAAAACACAGCCTCTCCAAGAGGGCACTTCTGAGGAATTGGACATCAAGGTTTGGGCAGGGGCCTCTCCCCCCAAAGGACAAGGGCCATAACTTTCCTTACTCTATCGCAATGCATGTCTCCTATTTACTCAAATTAAGAATAAAAGGAAGTGATTGTCTCCAACTGTTGCAGATCCACCTACTCACTTCTTCCCAACCCCTGTTCTCTCCTCAGTCAGTAAATGAGCAGGGGTTGTGCCTTCAGAAGGAAAACCCAGTGGAGACCTCTCCTGGAGCTGAGGTGGGGACAGTGTGACTGCCAGTCTGGTTGCCTGGGGGAAACAGGGTGTCACATCCCGGTGGGGAGGGTGTGGGGAAGAGCGGGCGTGGGAATGACGAAGGGCTCACTTACCGGGGTAGCCCACGGAGGGGTGCAGTAAGTCCATACCCGAAGTTGTCAGACTCAGCCCATTGACTGCGTAAGGCGGTTGCTTAAGATAAGACATCATGCTAAGGTTGTTTGGAGGTGCAAAGTCGGCCCAAATTGGGGGGATCCAGCCAGAAGGTCTCGATTCGCCCGGGGTGGACAGGTTCAGGGTTCTTGGTGGGTGGGTTTGGAGTGGTGGAACTAAGGGCAAAGCAAACAAACAGAGGTGCTGGTTTACTGCTTCCGAGGCAGCAGCTCTTCCACGTTCCACCACTAACTAAAAATGGTGGAAGGCAAGGCAGAGGCTTTTAAAGGACTTGCAGACTCCCCACCCCCCAACCCCCAGCTGCTCTGGAACTAGAGGGGATGGAAGGAGACCAGATAAACCTGTCTTCCCCACCCCCGTTCTAAACTTAAAAAAAAAGTACCCGAAGAAAGCAATTACAATCTGCTTTCCCCAAGAACAAAACCGCACGCCTTCAAATGCACACATTGCATTCCTAGCCCTACATTTGCATAGGACTCATTGGCTGGCACTAGCTAATTGTCTCAAACAAAACTTGATTGGGGCCATTTGCAGAGACAAAGAACTCTTTGGCTAAATAAATAATGCTGATAACAAAGCCCATTGGTGAGAAACAAAGAAACAATTCAAGAAATTTACCTCTCCCCAGACTGTTGCCTTTCCATGGCAGAGATTTTAATTATCTTAGCTTTTTACCACTTTCAACTGCTGTGAACCTAAAATGTCAGTGCATTTAACATCTAAAATACCAACTTACTAAACCACAAACTTGGGAAAACTACTCAACCACTATTATTCCACATCTGAAGTCATTTCCAGTACATTTTCACCTAATTAGTAGTCTGAGTAATTAGATTTTGAGGTAAGTAACAGATTTATTAGGGTTTTGGAGAACCTTGATTATATGTGTCTAAAGAACTAAAGCTAAACAAACAAGTATTTAACTTTTAATAGACGCCCATCAAATATTTAAACATATTGCAAAAAAAAATCTCCAAGATTGGCACAGGGCTTGCCAGAAACTGTGAAGTATATTTAGAATCCCACCAATCAGATAATGAAAGGACCCCACATTTGCAAGTAGAATGGGTGCGCATTTGCAGTGCAAGCCGCATCCATGTTGATTTTGATGTGCGGAGGCTGCAGATCCTGCGGGAGGCAAATTTTCAGACATTTGGGTCCCCAGCAGCTGCAGCAGAGTTTCCTGTTAACTCTGTCTTTTGCACATTTTAGTTTTGACGAAAGCAGATACACAAACACCCAAAGTTGCGAAACTAATAGAATTTCTCCCTACCTTTCAAGTTTCCTACAATCCTATAAGAAAAAGAACTCAGGAGAGAAAAGAAAGGAAGAAAAAGAAAAGTTATTTACTAGCTTTAGCTGAGTCCCTCACCCCCTCCCCCAGCAAAGACATCCAAAATAGATGTTAATATAGGCTGGCAGTTTGCAAGGCTGGCTTTTATTTTCCTAAAATGTGGCCCTTATACTGCAAGGATCCCTACTTTGAAACTTTGACACTATGTGAGGTTGCTTCAAAATGGCAGATATAAGACTAGGAGTTCTCTCTTACTTTTACAAAGGTCTTGCAGAGTTTTAAGGACTCTGGGTCTTCATATATGCATTGTTTAAGACATCAAGGCACAAAGTTCCACAAATGGAACTTGGTAACTGCAACTTCTTCCTGATTTAAATTCAGAACACAAAAGTCATGCTTCTATATCCTAGGATCTAATTTAATGTAATTTTAGAACTGTCCTTCTTGGAGGAGTTTGGATTATTCATCAGTGAAACTAATTTAGTTGCTCCTACAACAAAGACTTTATGTTTTGTATTCTTCCCTTTTTCAAGATGCTGTTATTTGGAATCTGTGAAAATAATGCTGCTTTTAAAATACAGTCATTTATTTGTTTAAATCGCCTCTAAGCTATCTGGAGGTTTTTTGTTTAATAAAATTTTACTACCTTGGAAAGTTCTGAACTACAAGTACTATAGAGAAACCCAAAATCATATCAAATGTACACATGAGAAATATGGACATGTTCTTCCATGTCGAGCTCTCGCTCAATTAGAAATGCCTGACACATCCTACAAGAAAGTAGCACATTCCAACATAAAGGAAGTAAGGGACAGAAAAGCACCAGGACCTAGATTTTTCTTGGAGCTCCTTCGCCCTTACTATTGCAAAATGGCTAAAATTCTCGGGATAGACTATTTTCACTTTTTACTCCTTTAAAAGGAAAAGAGTTAAAACAAAAACAAAACTACTCTCTGTAGGTACTCTCCACAGCCAGCCTAGGTATTCACTCTCCAAAAAGGGGGCCCTGGGCCCTTCCATCTAACTTTCAAAGCCGGGTAAGGAAGCCTTTCTCTTTTCCTCTCGAAGCAGAGTCCAGAAGGGGAAAAAGAAATACCTTTTCAAAAATCTAAGCCTCAGTAAGACTGCTCTCGAGGTGGCCTCTGGAGAACTCACTCATACCCAGGAGCAGAAGGCGGTCGCGCGGCGAGTCCCCGCAGCCGGTCGGCACTCGCACCCTCGGGCGCGAGTGGCTGGGTCCGGCGTCCCTGCCCCGCAACCCCGCAGCCCCGCAGGCCTGGCGCCCGAGGTCCCGCTCCGCTGCCCGCGTCGCCCGCGCAGCCTTATATCTAACGGTCAATTCGTGCAATCTGTCGCTTCCCCCCTTCGCCCCCCCTTGTTTTTTTTTTTTCTTCCAAGGAGCGCATCTACCAGTTGCTGTGTCCTCGCTCAACAATAATTACCTCGTCCGAGAATTAATTATAATAAATGTTTTCTTGATAAACTAACGAGATAATCCGAGGGGCACACGTCCCTTAATTACAGGCCGCCGTGCTCAGCTCTGCTTCTCATCCGGGCTGATTAATTTTCTGCATGATAGAAAGGAAACAAAACTACGCGGACTGGCGACTGGCCTGCTGCTGGGGAGACGACGAAGAGGAGGAAAGAAAGAAAAAGGAGATATGTGGGCACGGCGGAAGACAGCCGGCGCTGGCCTCTATCCGGCGAACTCGAGTGAAAGTTTTTGGCCTCAGGGAATCAAACGACTATGCCACCCGCGAGGGAGGGAGAAAGAAACGTGCCAAAAGGGTTGGCCTTGACTATTAATTATCGTTAGGAGAAAGCCCGGGTGTTAGCTTTGCGAGAGGTCTGGGAGTCTACCTTACTTTGGGGGGAGGAGTTTCCTCTCCAACTCCTCTCTTGTGCTAATAACTTTTGATGACTGTAAAAAGTCCCGAGGTGAGCCGGAGCAATCCTGACCCCGAAGCTCTAAGGATGCAGGGGAGAATTCCAAGGAGCGATTTCCCTGTCCCCTCCCCGCGTAATCCACCACTGCAGGGTCAGCGCAGCTCGGCCTTCTCCGCACGCACACCACTGCTATCTGTAAAGGAGGCACAAGCCCACTCGATGAATTCTGACGGGAGACTGGAGTTCCCAAAAATGTGTCCTGAAACTGGACACATGATTTCAAGAGTCATTTGAACGCAGCAACGCGAAGACTTCTTTGCGGCGCGACACATCGCGCAGGCCGGGTACTGGCAGAGACCTTCTGACGGCCCTCACTGAGCAAACCGAGAGCAGAGGCTGGGCCTTGGCGAACCCCTGGGCCCGGCCCGGCCCCGACCCACGACACCTCATTGTCCCCGAGCTTGGGAAGGGAGTGCAGGAGCGCGCGGGCGGGCCCTGTGGCTGCTCCACTGGGATAACAGCTGAGGAGCGTCGGTCCCCATTGGAAGGAATCCTGTTCCCGGCCCGGCCGCGGCCAAGGGCGGCGCAGGGGCCACTCACCGCCACTTCTGCCCGCTTCAGGTGCGCGCGGAGGGCTACGTGGGGCGGACTCGGAACCATCCCCGGCAAAGTCACTTTGAAAAAGGGTTCTTCTACAATCGCTCGGCCTGGTGGCTCCGGTCTGAGACCACGACAACCGTGTGTGTTGGGGGCGGGAGGAGCGGTAATTGCACTCCCAGGGGTTTTTTTGTTTGTTTGGTTTTTTTTTTTTTTTGGGTGGGTGGGAGAGTGACTAAAAAGAAAAAGGAATCCTGGAAGCTTTTGGAAGAGGCTAAGGACGGAGCTGCTCTTGGCTGGGGGCGAGAGGACCGAAAAGAGCGAGCGGCGAGCGCCGGGCCGGACGAGACCCCCGCGCTCCCAGCCTCCCCGGTTATCCGCTCGGGTTTCCGCTCACGTTCATTGCGGACAGGCAGAGGCTCGAGCGGCGGCCGCCGGCCCTGGCCGACCCGCAAGCGAGCGGGGCTTCCGGCGCGCGAGCCCAAGGAGGCGCCTACCTTTCAAATATAGTTGTTTCAATCCATCCATCTAGCTACATCTGTATCTTTTTGTCTCGGACTCAAAAAACGTCCTTGGGATCCATCCAAACGACCCTAACCAAATCTGGGGGGCGGGGGGGCCCAAACCACAAAGATCCTGGGGAGAAGTCCAGAACGGCGTTGACATAAAAACAAAGCCACAAACAAAACCCTTCCAAAACACCCCAGCTTAGACTCGCAGGGTTTCGACGACGTTTTGCAGAAGCGGCGGCCCCCAAGAGCACGCTCTCTCCCTCTCTCCCACTCCCGCTTTCATCTCCAGATCATGCATTTTTTTTGCAATGATCGTTATTACACACTTCAAAATTTATAAGAGCAAAAAATACATCTGCCTACAGAAGAACTCCACGTTCGCAGAGGTCCATCGGTCGGTTTATTGGAGGTATTGGGGTAATGGCAGACAGACAGAAGGAAACACAGATATGGATAAAGATAGACAAGACAGACGGACACTTACCTTACAGTCGCATGGGAGGTTAGGAAAAAAATCAAATTATCCTTCAAAATTCCAAATAACCAGCTATCCTAAAAGAAACCAAGAGTATTGAGTTAGAAACCTTGCAGTCTTCACCCTTCCATGAAAAGTCAAACACAACCAAAAACATTTTTTTTAAAAAAAGAACAGAAAATGAGGAAAGGGGCTAGAGTTCAAAACACGCATGGGCCCCTCCGATACATACAAAGTAGACGTGGCGAGTGAAGGCTGCTCTAGCGATTTTTATTTTTAATCACAGTGGAGGCTGAGTTGGAGCTGAGGTCGGTCCCGCTCTCAGGGAGATTTGCTGAGAAAGCGCCTCTCTGGCAACTTTTTGACGCAAACTCTCCAACCAATGGCAGGGAGAGAATGATTGACACATCTAAGCCAGAGGGAAAATAATAAAAACACACAACAGGGGGAGGAAAACAGGCCGCTGCTGCACTGGGGGACGAGCAAGCCACAAATCCAGGCCTCCGACATTACCAGAATGTTCTTGAAAGACACTGGACTCCGCTTAAAATACACATTATGGACCGGAGCATGTGAACTAATTGTATAATTAAAATGATGGACAGCAGGCCTTCCCTTTCCTTCTTTTCCTCTTCCTTTACTCCTTTCCTTTCCCCCTTTCCTTTTTTGTTTTTTATTTTAGAGAATGGAAGAAAGGAAACCCATACAACGTAAGATAGGAAGATAAAAATATTTAAGTAAAGGCTGGAGAAGGGTGGGGGTGGGGATAACTGGGTTATCGCATTCAACGCCACGAATAAGCGTGCGGAACGGAGGCAGGTTGAAGCCCGAAACCACGACTGTGCCACCGCGAAGAGGGCCAGACCACGCTGAGGGCCAGAAAGGGTAAAGGAAGGAGGCCTGGGAGCGAGATGCGGGCACGTAGGGAAGAGAGACAGATAAACAAGTCCAAGAACAAACTATTTTTAAAAACTCAGTGTCGTCTCTATTCTTTATGCCCTTATAAATATCCTCTGGTCCCCGAGCAAGCGACAGGGACTTTCGGTATGCGCGAAGGGTTTTTGGAGTTGGAGAATCCCAGGGCAGGCTGCAAAGAACACGAACACCCGTATCTAACCCCAGAGATAGTTTGAGGGAAGCAGCAGGGACCAGGTCAGTCCTCGCTGCATGCGAGGGTGGGGTCGGCAAGTTGTAGGAGAGGGAGCGAATGAGGGAGACCCCCGCCCGGTTGGAAACAGGGTTTCTGTGTTAGAACAAACGCCACCAACCGCCCGACCCGGCCTGGAGCTAACTGGGCTGGCGCCGCCCGAGCCCGGGGCTGAGAGCCGGGAGGCTGGGAAGTGTCGGGACCAGGGACCCGAGCCGGAAAGAGCGACCTCCAGCCCAACTTTTCCGCTGGCACAGAGAGCGGGGACCCGAGAGCTTTCAAAGGATCTGAGTCCCTAGAAAAGCAGAAACAGCTTAGGCGGAGTATGGGGTCGGATGGGGGGGGCGGCGAGTGAACTACTGAGTGCGAGTGAACGGGGGTGGGGGTGGGGGTGGTGGGAGCAGAAGACAACTCTTCCCACACAACTTCCAGTGCAGAAAAAGAAAAAAATCGCTTCCTAACCCCCCCCCAAGCACCACCACCACCGTGGCAAGTGGGCCCAAAGAAACAGCTCGCTGCCTTTAATTTGGGGACCTATGTTAATGAAGTTGGTAATTAATTCGTCGCTTTGTTGTCGGTTCTTATACTGTATGTGTAATCAAATGTGGCCGTCCTTGGGATTTACAGCAATTAACGAATTACTGGAGTGCGCACGAGGCAGCAAGCCCTCGGCAGCCGGGCTGGGCTGTGGCTCGAGCTCGGCCTGGGGCTGGGGACTCCGTGGCCGCGGCCCCCCTCGCAGGTGTCTCTGGAGCTTTGGGCCCTGGCGGCCCCTCGGGCCCCGGAGCGGCCCCGGGCCCGCCCAGCTCCTTCCCGGCCCTCCGCAGCAGCTCCAGTCCGGAGCCCCGCTGGCTGTCGCGTTCCCAGGAGTCGAGACTTTCTGGGGGCCCGGGCTGGGGGGGAGGGTGAGTATGGACCTTTTTCTCTCACCCCGCCCCCACCGTACTGAAACACCTGGAGACCGCCCCCGAAGCCTTTAACCGGGGCGGGGGAGGGGGAAACTGATGCCCCAGGCGGTATGGCCGGGGTGGCGCTGGCTGTTGGAGGCACTGGTCTGGTACGCTTGGTCTCAGTGACAATGCTTTCCATGAAGGAAGGGCAAATCCACTCCGATCGCCTGAAGCAGTCTCCTTCCTACCCTGAGAAAAGGCAGTGTTCCCCCAGTTTGATCACAAAGATGTTTAAAGCATCAAAGAGCGAAAAAGAAAAATGGTCGTTGTGGATCTGGCAGAGGGGAAGGGCAGGCGGGAGGCCTTGGGGACATTGGGGGCGGGATGGGTTGGAGAAATATCAGAACACGCGCTTGGGATCTCCACGAAGTAGGTGAAAATTTTGGATTGGGAGATCCAATTGCTGTAGTGTCCAGTGTCGGGGGAAACCCCTCAAGCCCTGTGTAGAGGTTTGCTATGTCCTCCCAGATGGCGGGGGCAGCTGAATCTCCTCGAATGTTCTCAGGTTCTGTTCGACCCGGGCAGATTTCTGCGGGGTGAGGCGTGGGACGGCTTTTCCCCTTCCAGCGGCCAGCAGCAGACAGATCCTGCTTCTCCTTTGCCCTCTAGTCTAATAACTTCGCAGAAATACGGGGCCAATAAACCACGAGTTGGAAATGGACAGTGTTAAATAAACAAGGGTCTCTTTAAAATTCTCATCCACTTCAGATGTCTAAAGTAAGATTGTGATGATTTTGTCACGGTTTGGTAAATTTACCCCTTTAAGAGGCTTTCATAAATCCCAGAACACACCTTCAGCCAGATTTGAATATAGATTTAGGTTTTAAAACCCAGAAGCTGGAAACACCGCTTTATCAAAGAGAATTTCCCTTTAGCTTAGCAATGTGCTGAAGCTCTTAAAAGATTGGATCTGAGAGAGAGAGAGAGACAGAGAGGAGAAAGAGAACTAGAGACAGAGAGAGGCAGACGGGGGGAAAAAAGACTTTCTTTTTCTTTCTAGAGGAATTCTGCCCAGACTCGGCAGCAGTTGGTAGCAGGCAAGCTTTCTCCTGGGTGTCGCCTGGAAAAGTTGCAAAATTGCTCTTCACCTGTAAGAACATGCTCTTTATCTTCCAGTCTCTTCTTGTCAATTTGGAAATTGCAGACAGCCCGGCTCAGGTACAGTCCCCACAAACCCTATTCTAGGTCAGGACAAAAGCCACTGGCTTTGGGGAGAGGGGGCTGGGTTGTTTTACTGAAAACCTTAGACGCTTGGTGGGAGAAAAAGACTCCTTGGATGAAAAGTCTAACTCTTGATTTTCAGTAAGTTCTTGAACTTCCTATATGCTTACTATCTGTTCAGTGTATTTCCTCTATCCATGTTTAACTTCTTTTCTGTGTTCTATGTCTTTTAAATTTTTTTTCTATGAATCCGATTTATGGTGGCAAGCTTTGTGTTTTTAAAGAATTTTCTTTAACAAGTGGATGGTTTTTAATTACCACGTTTACAATTATTTTGCTATGCATATGAGATATAAGTATTTAGAAGTTAAATTAAGAAAACTGATACACAGGGAATCAAATTATTTGTCAGAACTTACATGCAATTTCCAGAGTATGGCTGATGTTCATATTTTGAAATCTAGATTCATGCCTGGCACTAACTGGGCTTTCTCCACCCCACAAGCCAGGCCTGTTTAAAATATTCCAAACTTTCCTCCAAGTTTATTAACTATGGGGGGGGGGAGTGGAGGAGTGGGAGGGAAGAGGAGAAAGATCTCTGATTCTTCCAGGCTAATTAAAAAAGAAGAAGAACAAAACCCATATTCTGTGAGAACACAGCCTCTCAGGGGGAAAGGAGCCAGTTAGACTCCCTGAACACTCACTTCAGAAATACGAAGATTAATTTCCAATCTTTTCAGCGATTTAGTGGACAGTGGGGGACCACATTTTGTCTTAGAACCACCACGATATCTAGAAAGAAGTCATTTTTCATTAGGTTTTTAGATATGTCTTTATTACAAACTTCGACAAGATTAACTTTAATTAATTTTTAAACAAAGATTTAAGATTGGCAATGTAGACAGAATTTGGGGGAAAATACGAGGCAACAGATCGCTTATGAATTAAGCTTGGGTCGTTCATACTCTGCATTGCAGTTGCCTCAGAAAAGAGGGTAAGGGAAAAAGAAACGACTTCAAAGATAGGATTGGGCTGTCTGGATAAAAGAGTAGGAGGCAAACTCCAAATGCGAAAAAGAGGAAAAGAGGACCATGTTGTTCCGGAATGAAACGGATTAAGATTGTGTGACAAGTGCGAGATGTGGGGCTGTGAGACATTTATGGGCAGAGTGTGAGCTGGGAGCTATGCGTCTGTCCCTAAGAGTGTGGGGACCAAGGCTGTGTGCAGAGCAAGGTTAGGGTGAGGGATAGGAAGGGCATGTGTAAGTGTGAGAGACAGAAATGTGAGGAGGTGTGTGTGTGTGTGTATGTGTTTGGAGGTTGTGGACAGGAATGTGGATGGATAGATGAAGGGTGGTGGCTGTCAGTTTACATAATTTTCATCTCCTGGTCCTGAAGTTTCCTTGAAATCAATTCTACTGCAGGCAGCAATCTTGAGCTTACAGAGCTGATATAAAACAACCATTACAGTGCAATATCTTGCCTGTTTGCAAACTTCATTTAAAACTGGGGGAAAAAAGACCCAGGAATGGTTTTGTAAGAAAGGAAAAAAAGAAGAAAAGAAAACCACAGTGAAGCTTTAAACTAGTTTGGGTAAATCTCTAATCTTTTATTTGTAACCTTTTACAAGCTTTATTTCCCGTATATGAAAAGCTTCTTTTATATGGGCACGACAGACTTTTCCTTTGGATTTTTAATTAGAGTCCATCAATTGTAGCCATATTTAAGAATCAATATAAAGTAATCCTTCGAGATGGGATAAGGTTTTAATCGAAAATCTAATTTCCCACTCTTTGCAGATCATTTTAAGAAGCTGGTTGATTAAAAAAAAGGAGTTTAATTTTTAAAAGACATAACACCTAAAACCTGGAAAAGATCATGTCTACAAGAAACCTACTGATGTTGCCTTACAAAGAAAAAGTCTGGCTGTTGTTGGGAACTTTTTCTACTTAGACTAATTTGACTTATTTTTTTCTCAAACACTATTCTCTAATGTCTCTCCTATGAGAGTATTCACGTTGAATGGGGAAAGAAAAAGATAGACATTGTTTGTTTGAAACAGTATCTCCTATGCAAAAGATTGTAACTTAAATTTTTTATTAACAAAGAAAACATGGATCTTGACAGATCTCTTTCACTACATGCTCCCAAATGCCCAAGATTAGAGAATGAATAATACACCTATCATTTTTTTCATGAATGCAAACTTTCCACTTTCACATCCAGGGATGAATATTTCTGAACAATTTTAAAACTTCAAATTTAGAATTTTGCAATTTTAATTTTTTTGCAACAATTGAAAAGTTGCTTATTACAAAGGCATAGAATTTTAAACAGTTCTACCACAGTCACCAGCTTTCAATTTGTCTTTTAGAAAAGGAAAAAAATGAAAGCAAGAAAGGAAAGAAACAAATAAAAACTAATTGTAAGTGCATAGTCCAGACACTTTTGCTCCTGAATGATCAAGCTGAGGCATTTGTTCAAAGGCCGCACATTATCTAGATGTGCATAGTGCCTTTTCTACAGTCACCGCTTAGTCTGAGACCTGCAAATCATCTGTAAACTAGAGGGGACCCCAGAAAAGTTTACGGGCAAATTTTCGGATTCCATTTTTTATTTTTGTATCCGTCAGGTGAATTTTAAAAAATGAACTCATCATACTTGATTCTTAAAATCGGAATGAAGTGGGTTTGAACATATTTGATACCTATGCTTTTCTTTTATCTGCAGAAATTTCAATTTATTTAAAAGCCTGGCGTTTAATGCACTACATGACCGCATGAATTTTAGAGAAACCCTCCTGTATTTCTCCATAATCGCGTCTAATGAAAACCTGGGATTTTCCATTATTAAAAAAAGTGAAAATATAATGCATCTTCATTAGGAAAATTGACTGCTGTGCTCACGACAGTTCTTAATTGAAAAGGCAACCTATTTTAATGGTGTGGTTGAGAAGAAGATTACATACTTTATCCAAACACAAAGACAATTAATAATGAGAAGCAGGCTGGTGCCATTAACTCTAATGTAGTTGCATCAATGTCAGTGAAAAGTGCTCATACCTGAGATACACGGTGCAAACTCCCCCGGCTCCCTCCTTCCCCAGTTCACCCACTCTTTAATTTGAGTTTCTTAATGTGCAAGCGCCAGGGCCGGCTGTGGTCAGGCGGGCTATTTTCCGGCAAGTGCGGCGGGGCCAGGCGTCCCTGCCCGCGGGTCGCTGGGTCCCCGGCTGCACCGCCCCGCCGGAGGCGCCGGGGCTCGGGGCTCTCTGCGTAAACCTCGCGCCCTCCCATTTGCGCGCGCGGAGCCGGGTGAGGGCGGCCGCGGCCCCCGCGCGGTGGAGGATTTGGAGGCTCAGAGCCACCTGGAACATATTGAGAAGTTTAACAAACCGGACTTGGCTGCCTCGGAAACTGCGTTCTGTTCTGACACATTTACGGAAAAGTTACAGGAAACAAATCTTGTAAAATTAAGGGTATGTTTGGTGGGGACGGTCTTGAGCGCACATGGTCATCCGGCGAATCAACCAAGTTTTCCAAAGCGCCCCCTCTCCAGCTCTCGGGCCAGGGGAGCAAAGCGTGCGTGGGTGCGTGTGTGCGCGCGCGTGTGTCTCTGTGTCTGCGTGTGTGCTCGCGAGCGCGTGTGTTCAGGGAGGGGGGCATCCCGACCTTTCCCAGACCCTAGCAGGTCCCGACTCCAGGCTGGGAGAAGACGGCGGCAGTCTCTGGTCTTTTCCCCTCGTGGGCGAGGTGCGGCCAGCTGAGACCTCGCACCGGCCACCTCGGACCCGGGGCGGCGAGCTGGGGGAGCCAGCGTGGGAAGGGAAGACCTGGGGCTCCCACCCTTGGAGCAGAACGAGCGGCGGCGCTTGGTGCCGGGCCTGTTCCTGCGGCCGTCCGCGCTCTGGGGCGCAAGGACTCGAAGGCGCGATCTGCCCTAGCAGACCCCAAACCCCCCCTCCCCGGGGCGGGTACAGCTTGGGGAAGGGGCAAAATCTCTGTTTGGGTGTTTACGAGATGCTTCGGCGCTCGCGAAGTGCTAGGCCACTTTTGCCTGGCGTCGTACTGCCCTCGGAACCGGCTCTTCTCGTCCCTCCCCAGCGCAGTCTTCAAGCCGAGGCTCAGGCAGCTGGGAAAGGGGGCGCTCCCTAACAATATCATCTTCCTCCTCCGCCCCAGGGTGCTTCAGGGCCCGGCTGCAGGCTAACAGGCGCACCCAGGCCAGGCCATCACTTCCCTTCCCCAAAGGGCAGGTAGTGAGCGGGCACCTTCGAGGAGTTTTCCAGGCTTCTCACTTTGACCACCAGCCATGTGCAGCGCCAGGGAGACATATATTGCTGCGGTCTGAGCCTATGGAAGTTGCCTGGGAGAGAAGAGAGAGGAGAAGGTAGTCAGATGCTGCCCCGTGGACACGTGCAAACATCCAGTCTCCTGAAGGAGGAAGAAGCAAGGACCCCATCCTCCAAGGCCCAACTGAATACATCCTCCTCCCTTGAGGATAGCCTTACAGGAAAGCTCCTTCCACAAATGCACACTTCCCTCTGCAGCCCTCAGTGTCCTGGGGCCGGCTCCGTTGCCCTCAATCAACCGTACCCTACTTTACTCCCTGCTTCCGTCTATTCGTTTACAGACTTCCTGCAGTCTTGCCAATTTTGTGACTCTGCCCACAGGTTAGGAAGCCTCTCAAACGTTCTGAAGACAAGCAGGACTGGAGTATTCCCCAGGCGCCCCAGTCTCCTCTTCTCCCTCCCTTGGGGCTGGTGGATCTCTAGAGCACAGTAACCTCCCTTTAGTGAAAGCCAGCTAACTGCTACTTGTCCTGGTCTGGAAATCTTCTCCCCTCCTTTCCGACCTCCGTCTATGACCAGCCTCCCGGAATGATGTATCTAGAGCGTTTGCTGTTGCTTTCAAATACCTTTTTCAGATTGCAAAAGTTGAGGTACTCCAGTTACTGCTTATCAACCAAGCCCTGGTTTCTGCTTTTGGTGAGGTCATGTGTGTCAGTTGGGTGTTAAGGAAGGAACCAGGTCTCCTAGACCAGTAAGAAGTGGTTCTCTTTTTGGGATAGCTTGAACCCTAGATGTCTTATTTGCCCAACAACATAAGAGCAAACACAGACTCCCTTACATTTGTGGATCTGTTTCTTAGCATTTAACTTAGGGATGCTTGGAGGCAACTTCATTAGCACTTGTGTGACTTTGGATAGCCACTCAATAATGACATTCCTAATCATTTATTGAATACCATTTAAGCTAGTTCAGCAACAGACACTAACTCTTAGCCTGAATGGCAGTTTTCTGGCAGCTTATTCAACTAATGAACAAGAAAAAAGTGAAAGATATAATTACATCCAATACTTAGCTCCTGAATATGACAATGACAGTCATCACTTAAAGGACACACAGACCACACCAAATATAGTCATATCTTCTGGGTTACTTTTGAGAAGCAGGGTTTTTTATTTGTTTGTTGGTTGTTTTTTTGGTTGTGCTTTCTTGTGTTTGATAGACAAAATATGTCACAGAGACACAGAAGAAACAGGCATGGTCTACAGAAATTGAGTATCAACAAAATCATGGGCTTGAGTTTATCCTGACCTTTTCTTACTGTTTCAACCAAAAAACCAGAAGCAGCAAAGACCTGGATGAAGGCTTTCTCTAACAAAAAGATATTCTGTAAACACTAGTTAGTCACTAAGGAATAGGTCACCTCAAGTAAACCTTTTTCTATGACAAACAATTGGAGGAAAATCAAACAATTCTATTATCAAAAAATATTTTTGAATGTCCTGGCAGTGTTTGGTAGATATAACTTTGGTCAACTCTAGAGTCCTAATGAAGATATTCCAATAAAAGCAACAAATATTTTACATTAGACCACATATTCTTAAATCTGATTACACATTTGGATCAATTTGGTCTATTAAACAATTTGTGCATACATGGTAGAATGGATAAATTCATTTTTCATGTGCAAAAATTTTTATTGAAACTAATTTGTCTAAAGATGTGTGATTATCAATCCAAGAAGTCTCCAGAACACAAGTACTTTTTCAAAAGTTGATTGATGGGAGGCCGAGGTGGGTAGATTGTTTGAGCTCAGGAGTTCGAAACCAGCCTGAACAAGAGCAAGACCCCGTCTCTACTAAAAATAGAAAGAAATTAATCGGACAGCTAAAAATATATAGAAAAAATTAGCCGGGGCATGGTGGCGCATGCCTGTAGTCCCAGCTACTCGGGAGGCTGAGGCAAGGAGGATCGCTTGAGCCCAGGAGTTTGAGGTTGCTGTGAGCTAGGATGACGCCATGGCACTCTAGCCCGGGCAACACAGTGAGACTCTGTCTCAAAAAAAAAAAAAAAAGTTGATTGAAACATGAACTCACATTCATTCATTCATTCATTCATTCATTCTATAAGCATATTTGGGAGCCTGCTATGTATTAGGCCATTGTCAGGTATTGATTATGTCTGCAGACTCATGCTCATGATGAGAAACTAAGTTTTATTTTTCTCATTTCAAAGAATCAAATAGTTATAACAAACATTTGATTTAAAAGTTTTTATTACCCACTGTCTTCCATACACAAATTAAACCTGAAGAGATCTGTCAGTTGCTCAGGGTTGTAAGTACTCATTGTGATCATGCACAGTAGTGTTCTTAGGGAAAACTGCAGGAGTTGTTTGCATGAACTGACAAAAGTAAATGACTCTTAATATTCAAATTTGATTTGTTTCTAAAAAACAAAATCAGAAGGCAACTGAGTATATGATTTATTCTGTGGTTTAGATATATATTCTCTAGTAAAAAAATAATTTTTGATAGGAATAGAAACAAACTTTAGATTTAGCTCTATATTCTTTTAGCCAGAATTTAAAAGATATGGAGACTTTATATGTGTATGCCATCATTACATTCAAAGAGAATGCAAAGAAAAGTATTTAAAATAATTATGAATACAATTTATTTTTAAAAACCCCCTTTCTTGAGCCAGGCATGGTGGAACATATCTATAGTCCCAGCTACTCAGGAGGCTGAGGCAGAAGGATCTCTGGAGCCTAGGAGTTTGAGACCAGTGAGACCCCAACCTCTAAAAAGAAAAAATAATAATAATAAAAAGCACTTTCTGGGTTAGAAATAGTTACTGTTTATTTATTTGTTGTTTTTGGTCATTTTAGCTTCAACTGGTTGCCAGTCCTTGAAGTTGATGGCTTTTATTTTCCTTCAAATTTAGGATTGCCCAAGTCACAACTTACACTCAAATATAGTCTTTCTTATAAATATTGTCTCTCCCCTACCTTTTTTAATGCTTCTCATCTATAAAACAGACATCACCATGAAATTTTCCATAGATTATGGATGAAGTTATTGAATGTGGTGATCAAATAACAGATTAGAACTGAGTCTCTATAGAAGTGACTAGTGTATAAAGCCTTCCTTTTTCTGATGAACTCTGGCAGGAGGAATTAGATGCTACCTCTTAAAAATCAGTCTTACTGACCTATGTCTGCTTGGATACACTAGAATCTTTGAGCTATGTCCTCACTAATAATATTTTATCTTTTGGGTATGATTTCTGGGTCATGGCACCCATGCATATCCTGTGGTTTATAGAGAGGCCATATTGATTAATAGTCTTCATGCAAATTATTTGGAAGGTTGGGTTTTTTTAATCCTAAAAACCTCCAAAACCTCATTCGTTACATTCCAAATATGTTCTTGTTAATTTCTTTCGCAGCTAAGAAGATATCAGAGCCCCTTTGTTCTGGAGCTGGAGCTGCTGATTCTGGTATTCATGGTGTTTGTTCCAGGGATTGCACTTATGATTTTAAAAGTGCCATAAATTCTTCAAACTAAGCCCTTATAGTCCTTATATGACCTTATAGGCTTAGATTGTTCATTCTTAAGAATGAAAAAAAAAAGTTTCCATGAGATTAGAGGTAGCTATTCATATTATAAATACGATTTATTAAATTTAACTGGCAAAGAGATCTATTGCAAGTAAAGAAGGTGAAAATACAGGCTTAAAATATTCAGGGCTGAGAATAGAACATTTAATTTCTGATTCTCTCTGCAGGTGGGGTATGAAATCGAATGCTAGTGTTGCTGATGCCAGAATGCTTGCCTATTTTTACACTTCCGTAAGAGATGTGGGTACTAGAAAGGGATACTTATTCAAGTACAACAGGGTTTATGTAAAAATCCATTAGGCTTAAGGAGGACAGTATTTGCCTTATGGAAGAAAGTGGATCTCTTGATGCCCAAAAGGTATACGTGAAAGACGGTGAAATGAAAAGGAGATGAGAATCCAGACACTCCATCAGCAGCCTTACCCTGTGACAGACCCAGAGGCAACTCCAAAGCCACCAGGGCAACTGCCTGTTCAGTTTGCCAAAGAGCCAGATGCTGTTGCTTGGAAGAATCTCTTCCACAGCTTGATGTCTGGGTCCTGTGATTGCCATCCAAAGAACAGTGGTGGGGCATGCTGGGATGAATGCAATCCCGGCATCCCACTACAGTGTTTCTTTTTAAAAAAGAGTCATTTTAAATCAAATAAGTTTTAAAACTCTCATATTATTTTTGAAAATTTAAAAAGGAAATTGGATAAATAGTACAAATCAAGGCTCTATAATTTGAAAAAAATCCTCTTCAAACTCAATTTTGCTTATGGGTCATATTTAATTATCCCATGAGGATTGGGACATTTCGATGAGACAAAAGACCATCTACCATTCGCAGTAATGAAATAAAAATCAACACAATCTAGAAGAATGATGATAGGTAACATTTATTATTTATATTATAGCTATGATTATTTATAATATTTATTTAAATGAAATAAAAGATATTGAATGTTAGTTTTGCAATAAGATTTTGATTGTGGGTGACACTGAACATGTATTTAAATAAAAAAGGCAATAAGGAACATGATTAGTGACATTTAAGGGGGAAAATCATGTCTAACAGAATATCTGATGAGTCATTATCATCTCTTCTTAAATATTGTCAGTATTGTCACATGAAGCAACATCCCTCCTTTTCAAAATATGTGTTAATATTTGCTGTGTTGTAGCTAAGTGAATAATAGCTGCTGTATGTCTTTGAGTCATTCAGACTACTTCAACAAATGAATGTAATTTGACCCAGTGTACACCCAAAATCTTTGCTTTTTGTGTAATCTTTTATATTTTGTAATTATAGGAATTTTTCCCCTTAATAGTCCCAGATTTTGTCTAATAGCCTGATCGTAAGTGCCTGAGTACCATAGTAAATCTACAATTTCTTTAATCATTGTGATCAATTTAATCATGGCATGATTAATGCGGCCAGCGTAATAGGTAACAGTTAAAAAGATAATCAAAATATTTGGATAGTAATAACTTACTATAGAGCAATGTTTCTCAACCAAGGGTGATTTTGCCTCCCAGGGGACATTTGGCAATGTCTGGAGACATTTTTGGTTGTCACAACTGTCATCTACTGAGTAGAGACAAGGAAAGTTGCTAAACATCTTGCAACGTAGAGAACAGCCCCCCACAATAAAGAATCATCTGGCCCAAAATGTCAATAAGACCAAGCTTGAAAGATCCTGATGTAGAGAAATGGATAACATGTATAATAACATTGACATTTTTAAACCTTTGGTGACTATCAAAATATAAATAGCTATATAGTATTACTTATCTAGATAAAAAGTAAAAAAAAAAAAAACCCAAAAACCTCAGTCACTCAAATATTTTCAAATATCTTCATGTTTGGGATCATATGGACAGGGCATAGAGCAAAACATTATTGTCTCTTTTGGTAAAATGTGTATCTCATTCTCACTTCAATTATTATTTAAGCACATCTTGACAAAATCAACAGTACCTTGAGTTATCATGCTCCTATTTCATAAATAGGATATTAATTCAGTGGGAAAAATATACATTAAAGATTTTTAGTTTTTAACCTTTTTTCAATTCTAAAAGTTCTTTGCAAAAAATTTGGAAAATACATAAACTTATAAAGGGGAAAATGAAAGGAATCTTTAATCTTACCATCTTAAATTTTTAGTTTCTTCAAACTCAAACTTGTAAAAATGGGCATTGATTTTTTAATGCCGGAAAAATACCGTTCAACAAAATATTTCATTTTGGTTATGTTTTCATGTTATTCACTCCTCTGTTGAGCACAATTTTTGGTAGTTTTCATAATTTTTCTGGCAGTATCAGTTTGTCTCCCTCCCCCTTTTTTGAGTGTGGATTTATTGGAATATTTCTCTTTTTGTTTTCTTTTCTTTTGTCTTTTTTGTGGTAATGTGTTCAGTTATACTAAATGGAAAGCATTTCCCCACAGAGAAACTTGCTTGAATCACACGGTATCATCCTGCCTTATCTGTTTGTGTCTCATGGGGCTAGTGTTCTTTAACACTATGTATGACTTGTCTGCTAGTAATCTTTTCTTAATTCAGATATTTTATGCTGCAGAGCTAAAGTTGTTTAACAGGTGAAACATTTGCCTCGGTTAAATCTGTGAGTGAAGATACCGTTACAAGGTAAGACTAGGATGGTAGTTACAGTTACCAGTGGGTCTGGGCAGGGAAACACAGGCATAGGGAATGAAGCCCAGACAGAAGGGATGCGAGTCCAGTACAGACAAATTACAGAAAGAAGAGGACAAATGGAAGTTAACGGAATAGAGTACAGCCTTTAAATAATAAATTGAGCAACAATAAGTTTGTATTAGCATTTGGGCCATGCTATGGTCTAAAATGTTTGTGTCTCCCTAAAATTCATATGTTAAAATCCTAACCCCTAACATGATGGCATAAAGAGGTGGGGACTTTGGGTCCCCACTTCTTAATTAGATCGCCTCTTACACCTCTTAATTAGGTCATGAGGAAGGAGTCTTCATGAATGGGATTAATGCCCTTATAAAAGAGATCCCAGAGTGACCCTTGCTCCTTCCATCTTGCTGTGAGCACACAGCAAAGAGGTGCCCTCTATGAGCTAGAAAGCAGGCCATAGCCAGACACCCATTCTGCCTTGATCTCGAACTGCTCAGCCTCCAGAATGGTGAGAAATAAATTTCTGTTGTTTTTAAGATACCCTGTTTATGGTGTTTTGTTATAGCAGCCCATGTGGACTGAGACAGGCAGTTACATAAGACAAAACCTTTGCTTTATTTAAACCATTAATCTTTGGTTTCCTCCTCAGACCCACATTACCTTTTGTACCTTTTGTCAGGGAAACAGAAGAAAGATTGGAAGTGGCCCATAATTTTCAGAATTAATTTTTCCAGGGATTTTTTTTTTAAATAAAAATGAAGGCTATGTTGCTCAGGCTGGAGTGCAGCGGCTATTCACAGGTGTGAGCCCACTGCTGATCAGCATAGGAGTTTTGACCTGCTTCATTTCCAAACTGGGCTGGTTCACCGCTCCTTAGACAAACTGGTGTTCCCGCTCTTTCCCAGGAGGTCACGATACTGATGCTGAACTTAGTGCAGACACCGGATCAGGATAGCACACTGCAGCTTACAACTCTTGGGCTAACTAATCCTCCCACCTCAGCCTCTCAGGCCTGGGGCCACCACACTTGCCTGTGCCAGGATTTTGAAGCCGGGGTTAGCTTCTAAGCTGCCTCCAGTTCTGTCTTGCGCAGTTGATAATGACAATTTTATGGAACGCCCCCCCCCTTTGATATAAAACAAAAGCTTCACTGGACAGTTTTTAGAGCAGACCCTCTTTGTTCTTCTTCACTAAATAGGTCTCATTCCTGGGTAATTAATAGGTGGCATATTCAAACAGCAACAGGCCTATCTGGGGTGCTGCTTATTATTATTGTTTGTTGTCTTTTTTCCTTTTACATACTCTGAACAACAGGATTCAGAAGAAGCCTACCCTCTTGTGTCTTCAAGTTAAAGCACATGAAAGTGAACATAAAGTAGAGGGGTTTTTTTTATTTTTGTTTTTTTAGCAAAGACCAAGTTAGGAGTGCATAAAGTGGGTTTTTTTAAAGGTTGCAAAAGGTTCAGTTGAAAGAGAAATGAATAATATGAGAGAATGAATAATATGTCCAGTTAGTAAAAAATAATATAAAGGTGCAGTGGAAGTGTGGACCTTTCTCAGGGTACCGAATGGACAAACCCTTTTGTCAGTAAGTATATAGAATTATTAGTTCTGGTTGTGTTTTGGGTCTTCTTCCTCATCATCTGATTATGGGTCTCTGCTGGGCCTCCGCTAGATCTTGTCCTGGCTATATCGACAACCGGCCCATGGTAGCCTGGCCACTTCTTGGAATCAGGGCTGATTTAGGAGTTACAGAAAAATCCCAGTCTCTTGGTATTACTCAAAGTTTGAAATTTAATGCCAAGTGTTTTCATCAACTTTTTATCTACATCTCTAACTATTTCTGTTCCTATTTATTATGCAAAGATCAGAGATGGCTGCTTATTTAATTCTGTGGTTGTCTGTAAATTTCTATGACTGCCAATTATAAAACTCATTTAATTTTGTTCTGCTGCTTTGGAGGAAGGGGTCCATACAACCCCAATGTTGATAAGAAGAGAATGGTAGCTACTATAAGCACCAATCTAGAGGACTTTTCCTTTTCTTTCAACCACTTATGTATACATCCTTGACTTAAGTCTATTTCTTTTCATATTCTTACATGCACTTTCATCATTAACTAAAAAATTAACTGAAGAACCATGTGCTTCTTTACTGGAGTTTTGCATTTCACATGAGACCCGTTTGTATGTGTTTTGAGTTACATAGCATCTAAATTCTTTCCAGAATATTTTTAAAAAGAAAAAAAGAAGAAACACAGCATTCACAGACTCAGGAGGCACCCTATTCTCAAGACTGAGTCTTTTTTTCTTAGACAGGGTCCTGCTGTGTCGCCCCAGCTGGAATACAGTGGCATCATCATAGCTCACTGTAGCCTCCAACTCCTGGGCTCAAGAGATCCTCTTGCTTCAGTCCCCAAGCAGCTGGGATTACAGGGCACACCACTATGCCCGGCTAACTTTAAAAAAAAACTTTTTGTACAGACGGGGTCTCACTATTGCCCAGGCTGGTCTCAAAGTTCTGGCCTCAAATGATCCTCCCATCTCGGCTCCCAAAGTGTTAAGAGTACAGGACCTGTCTTGGTCACAGTTCTTTAAAATACAAAGGATGTGAAGACCCCAAAGTAAACAGAAAAAGCTGTTATGTTAGGAATGTTTCGCCGGGCGCGGTGGGTCACGCCTGTAATCCTAGCACTCTGGGAGGCCGAGATGGGTGGATCGTTCTGAGCTCAGGAGTTGGAGACCAGCCTGAGCAAGAGCAAGACCCCATCTCTACCAAAAATAGAAAGAAATTAATTGGACAGCTAAAAATATATATAGAAAAAATTAGCCGGGC
>CAUYSK010115224.1:0-10384 GCA_963575035.1 Avahi laniger
TGATATAGCACCTCTTGTATTCTCCTGGAAAGCGCTGGAACACATTCTACTAAGTGAGGTATCCCAAGAATGGAAAAACAAGCACCACATGTACTCACCATCAAATTGGTATTAGCTGATCAACACTTAAGTGCACATATAGAAATGACATTTATTGGTTGTTTGGGCAGGGGGAGGGGGGAGGAGAGGCTGGGCATATGCACAAACAATGAGTGCGATGTACACCTCCCGGGGGATGGACACACTTGAAGGTCGGACTTGGTGGGGGGGGAAGGGCAACATACGTAACCTAAACATCTCTACCCCCATAATATGCTGAAATAAAAATAACTAAATAAATAAGAAAAATAAAATATATATCATATTATTCCTTGGGGGGGGGAAGTAACAGCTTTATTGAGATATAATTCACATAACATATAATTCATCCAGTTGAAGTATACAAGTCAACAGTTTTTAGTATATTCACAAGAATTATGCAAACATCACTATAATCAATTCTGGGACATTTTCACCACCCAAAAAAGAAATCCTGTCAGTAGTATCCATTAGCAGTCATTCTCCATATCCTTTCCAAACACCCAGCCTTATGTAGCAAGCAATCTACTTTCTGTGTCTATAGATTTGCCTAATATGAACATTTCATATAAATGGAATCATACAATTATGTGGTCACTATGGTTTGAATGTGTTTCCCAAAAGTTTGCATTGGAAATTTAGTTGTCATTGCAGCGGTGTTAAGAGGTGAGGTCTTTGGGAGGTGATTGGGTCTTGAGAGCTCTGCCTTCGTGAATTGATTAATGTCATTATTCGGGGAATGGGTTAATTATTATTGGAGTCCAGCCCCTTTTCCTCTCAGTCTCTCATGCTCACTTCTGCCTTCACTCTTCCATCATGTTATAACACAGCAAGAAGGTCCTCCTTCACCAGATGCCAGCACTATGCTCTTAAATTTCCCTGCCTCCAGAAGTGGAGGTGAATGAACCTCCTTTCTTTATAAATTACAGTTTGTGGTATTCTCATATAGCAGCAGAAAATAGACTAGGGCAGTGTCCCTTTGTGATTGGTTTCTTTTAATCAGCATAATGTTTTCAAGGTACATCCATAGTTTAGTATATTATCAGTACTTCATTTCTTTTTATTGTTACATAATGTGCCACTGTATGGATATATCACATTTTTTCATTCATCAGTAGATGGATATTTGAGTCTTTCCCCCTTTTTCCCTATAGGAAAAATGATGCTAGGAACATTCATGTGCAACTTTTTGTATGGACACATACGTGTTTTCATTTCTCTTAGGTATATTATATGTAGGAATGAAACTGCTGGTTCATGTAGTAATTTTTTCATCTTTTGAGAAACTTTCAGACTGTTTCCCAAAATGGCTATACCATTTTACATTCGCACCAGAGTATATTAGTGTCCTAATTTCTCTACATCTTCACCAACACATTATTTCCTGTTTTTTATTATAGCCATCCCAGAGACTATAACATGGTCCTTTTTAAAAATTGGCATTTTGTTATTTTTTCTTATCCCTTGGAAGGTATTATTTCTTTAAATTCTAATTTTTCCCCTGAATTATCTCTCCTTGGGGTTCATCTTTGTTCAACTGTTTGGATTTCAACTGTTTTGGAGGCATTTCACATATGTTTATGATCCTTGTCTGGACATTCATATTTAAAACTCAAAAATGTACTGAAAACTCTGTGTTTATGAATGGGGCTTTTTGATGTGGCCATCCTGCTTTTTCAGTAGGGACCCTCATATATTATTACTTATAGATATTTTCTCTTGGGTCATTTTGTTTACGCAGAGAAGATTATTATATCTAATGTCTGAGGCCAGTTTATACCAGACTACAGGACCTCGCAGACAGGGCAAAGGAAGGATCTGGTAGTTCCACCGTGCAGTATAAAACTGTTAACCTAATCTTTCTGACTTTTGACCTGTATGCCACTCCTACTAACACCCAACCTGGTGTTCTGAGTCGAGATTCTCACTAGTTTAACCTTGTCTCCCTATCATATACTTCTAGTTTTCAGGTGTGTGGGTAAAAAATTGGCTGCTTGATTGTAAAAGAAAGTTACCTAAGACGGTCTAACCATCATATTCTGACTTTAAAAGAATCTCCTTTTTTTTAGCTCCATACTTGAATTCTGAATTTTTGCAGTACCAGCTTCTGTCTGTAAACCAAAAATAAAATCCCAAGCCCCCCACCAACTGAATAGACTCCCTTTTGGCCAAGGGGACCCCGGAAAAACCTTAAAACTGAGCTTCTGGCCATGAAGGGAAGGGAGGTCAGACATGTTTCCTTATACTCTCTCCCTTTTGGAGTTTAAACACACCAGCATTGATGTTAAAATAGAAATCATAAGTCTAACAAAACAGATGTTTTGTGGCAATAAGATATGAAATGAAAACAAGACCTAAGACAATGCAAGGCAAAGGTTAAGTAAGGCCTTACAAACCATAAAATCTCATTGAGTTTTTTTTACTAACCTGGTATAATATGGCTTACTTTCCAACCTCACTGTGATATGGCATCACATGATAGCAAACTCCCTTATCTTAACTCAAGCATTCCTTTCTACAGACTCTCAAGTCTTTACACAAGGTTTTATTTCTTAAACCAATTACAAATCAAAGAATCCCTGAACCCACCTATAATCTGTAAGCCCCAGCTTTGAGATGTCCTGTCTTTTAGGATGAATAATACATACCTTCCAGGTATTAATTTATGATTTTACCTACAATTCCTGTTTCCATGAATGTATAAAATCAAACTGTAACCTGACTGCCTTGTGCATACTCTCTCAGGAATTCTTGAGATTGCAAAGCTCTAGGCCTCAGTCACTCATATTAGGCTCAAAATAAACCTCTTTAAATTATTTTACAGTTTGGTTTTTACTCTTAACATTTCAAATCCCAAGCCTTTCTTCAATTCTGTGGGGCAGATAATCTCTCTTTTCATTAGTATTTCTGTCTCTAGGCACACAGATACTTATCTCTTTCCATGCTCTACATCCTTGTTAAAATTTTTGTTTGCTGCTATCTTCTCTTCTATATTTTGACCGTATAGAATAAAATTTTCTGTTTTGTTTTGTTTTTTGAGACAGAGTCTCACTGTGTTGCCCGGGCTAGAGTGCCGTGGCATCAGCCTAGCTCACAGCAACCTCAAACCCCTGAGCTCAAGCAATCCTTCTGCCTCAGCCTCCCAAGTAGCTGGGACTACAGGCACGCGCCACCATGCCTGGCTAATTTTTTCTATATATATATTTTTTTAGTTGTCCGATTAATTTCTTTCTATTTTTAGTAGAGACGGGGTCTCGCTCTTACTCAGGCTGGTTTTGAACTCCTGAGCTCGAACAATCCGCCCCCCTCGGCCTCCCAGAGTGCTAGGATTACAGGCATGAGCCACCGCGCCCAGCCTAGAATGAAATTTTAAAAACATGTTATTATTGACATTTGTGCTATGTTTTGAGAAGGTGTCATGGTCCCTAGCCCCCCAAAACTCATGTCTTTTTCGTCCCAAAAGTCTTAACTTATTCCAGCATCAACTCAAAAGTCTTAAGTCTAAAATCTCAACTAAATATTATGTAAATCAGACTCAAAGTACAATTCATTCTGAAGCAAACTGTTCTACAGCTGTGAAGCTGTAAAATCAAACTTGTTATATGGTTCTAGAATATGATAGTGGGACACACATAGGAAAGATATTCCCATTTCAAAAGGGAGAAACAGAAAAAAGAAAGGGGTAACAGGTCCTAAGGTAAGTACAAAACACAACACGGTAAACAACAGTAAATCTTAAGATCCCAGAATAACCTTTGGCTCAATGCTGTCTTCCAGGCCCACTAGGGGTGGTGGTCATGCCCCTGCAACTTTGCCCAGCAGGGATTGGGCCTCCATAGTCCAGGGCATCCCTGCCCCTGCAGGTTGGCTAGATGGCCCCACAGTTGCTCTCTGTCTGGGCTTCACTCCTACAGCATCTCTGTGCCTGGACGCCATGTGTCTCCTGGGCTGAGGTCACAAGCCTAAGGCTCTTCTGGGAGGCCTGTTCCTTTGAAACCTACGTGGAGCCAGACATGCACCCTGGCTTGTGCACTTGCTAGGTTAGAAGAGATTTCAACCTCCAGAGGGATGACCACTGCAGTCCACACTACACCTGGGCACATTGAAGCTAAACAATGTAAAGTCTGAGTGTAGGGAGTAGAGGCCACAATGTGAGGCTGGGCAGTGTGTCCTGAAGTCCCATAGGCTCCTGTTTTCCTTACTTTGCATTCTTTCATAGCTCCTAGCTTCAGTTGAAATTGCTGACTAATCTCCTTATCAGATGGTAATTTGCCCACATCCTTCGAGTTCTTTCCCCAAAAGCCTTTCTCATTCTTTACAATATGGATGAGCTAAGAATTTTTAAAACCTCAGGACTGGAGCTGGTCACTGGGAAGACCAAGGCCTGATTAGAGAATTGGGACTTTCAACCATCCCTCAACCTCCAAGGAAGGGAGAAGGGCTGAAGGTTAAGGTGATCATCAATGGCCAATGATTTAATCAATCATGTCTATGTATTGAAGCTTCTATAACAACTCAAAAGGACAGAGTTTGGGGAACTTCTAGATAGCCTGAACATGTATGTGCAAGTTCCTAGAGGGTGGCACACCCAGAAATGGCATGGAAGCTCCATGCCTCTTTCACCAAGACTTGCCCTATGTATCTCCTCCATCTGGCTGTTTGTCTGTATCCTCTTTGTAATATCATTTATAATAAATGAGTAAATTTAAGTGTTTCCCTGATTTTTGTGAGCTGCTCTAGCAAATTAATCAAGGAGGGGATCATGGGAACCCCTGATTTATAACCAGTCAGTCAGAAGTATAGGTGACAATCTACTACTTGCAACTGACATCTGAAGTGGAGGGGCAGTCATGTGGGACTGAGCCCTCAACCTGTGGGACCTTACACTACCTCCAGATAGGTAGTGTCAGAATTGAATTGAATTAGAGGACACTCAATTGGTGTTCACTGGAGAATCATCTACTGCACAATCTGCCAGAGACTTAGCTGTTGATGAAAAGAAATCCTCATGTATTTTGGTAACCCAAGGTATTGTATTGTATTGAGTGCTGAGACAAAATAGAAAAAACACTTTAGTTTTTTCCTTTCTAGCCTTAGAAACCTGTTTCTGCTTTCTATCTGAAACCTCATCCAAATGGCCTTTTCACTGCATATTTCTTTCTACCAACATCCTTTTCAAGATTACTCAGGTATTCTCTAAGAAGATTGAAGCTTTTTCTACAGCTCTTATTTTCCTGAACCCTCAACAGAATTGCCTTTAAAGGTCTATTCACAGCAACGTAGGCTTTCTCTAGCACGCACTTCAAAATTCTTACAGCCTCTATTACTCAGTTCCAAAGCTTCTTCCACATTTTTGGGTATTTGTTACAGCACCAACTCTCTGTCATAGTCTGTTCAGGCTGCTATAACAAAATATCTTAGACAAGGCAGCTTATAAAAAATAGAAATTTATTTCTCACAATTCTGGAGGCTGGGAAACCCAAGATTCAGTGTCTGGCAAGGGTCTTCTGCCCCATAAATGGTGTCCAATAGCTGTGTCCTCACATGATGAAAGGGGAGAAGTTTGGTCTTGTGAGCCACTTATAAGAGCATTAATCTCATTTATAATGGCTCTACACTCAGGACCTAATCACTTCCCAAAGGTCCTACCTGCTAATACCATCACACAGAAAATTAGATTTCAGCATATAAATTTTTGGGGGGACACAAATAGTAGAAGGAGAGATACGTGCGTGTGGTCATTTAGCTATGATAACATACTGCTTTTATTATGAAATTTAATCAACTAAAAACTAGCTATGAGATCAAGGTTTACATATTAACCATGAACTTTAGTAACAATTCTGATATAAAAATTGAGTTTAAAATTCAAATATTTAAAAATATTCTGTTCCATAAAACATAATTAAAATAAAAACAAAAAATGGTTGTAGAGTAGTCTCATTCAATCTATGTCATGAACTTATCTAAAATAGCTTTAGTTAAAAATTAGTTGGGGTTACCACAAATTCATCAAGTGACTTACCTCTTCTTTTGCTAATGTTACCAAAACATCTTCAGTCAGGGGAATTACTACAAAAAAACAAAACACAATTATACATATGTTTAGTTAATTCTCAAAAATTAAGAATTTGATCCAAGGGACACTAAAGACAAGAAAAAAAAATCAAGAATTTGATTTTGTGATTTTCTAAGATAACCCTTTCCCTCTCCATTTATTTTTATTTATTTATTTTTTGAGACAGGGTCTCACTCTGTAGCCTAGGCTACCATGCAGCAGCATCATCACAGCTCACTGCAGCCTCCAATTCCTGGGCTCAAGCAATTCTCCTGTCTCAGTCTCCCAAGTAGCTGGGACTATAGGTACAGACCACAACACGTAGCTAATTTTTTTTAATTATTATTTTTTGTAGAGATGATGTCTCACTATAGCCCAGGCTGGTCTCGAACTCCTTGCCTCAAGCAATCCTCCCACCTTAGCCTCTAAAAGTGCTAGGATTACAAGGATTGAGCCACTGTGCCCAGCCTTCCTCTCCATTTATATATTACATACTTTTTAATGAAATGTGTGCAGTTTTTATAAAATTATTTTTAATTAACACCTTTGCACATATAATTTAGATAAATTTTTATCACATTTATATACTTTGTTTTTAGTATCTTTTTTCCTGTTGTTTTTCCAAACCCTCAAAAGCAAAGTTAACAGTCAACAGTGTTCCTCAAATATTCTTCTCTGTAGTCAGACGATCCTATGTATACAAATATATATATGTGTATATACACACATATATACATATACATAAAAGGGTTATTATTTTTATCATTGCCGGTTTTACAATGGGATCGTATCATACATATTATTCTCGTCTTGCTTTCATAAAACAAAATCCCTATGGAAACCATTTCCATTCATTAGGTATAATATAATTCATAATTTTTAATGGTTATATAATATTACACAGAGTGAACATACCATAATGTACTAATTCCCCTACTGACTGAACGTTAATGTTGTCACTAGTTTTTTAGTACAGCAAACAAGGAAGCAGTAAGCATAGTTTTATTATGCTTTATGTTTTGGTGCTTTCATTTCCATAGAAGAGGTTCCCAGAAATGGAATCACACAGAATAAAATGTGTATTTTGTTTTAATAGAGGATGTCAGATTCCTTTCTAGAAATATTTCTCTGAGCAATAAAGAAAAAATGGGAAAAGATATTATAAACTGTTCTAAAATTTTTGCCAGTCTAATGGGAAGTGAATTTTTAATTTTACACAGCAAAATTTAATAAGTATTCAATCTTTAAACTAGAAAAGTTTCCTTTCCTAATTAAGTGCCATTTGAAAATTCTTAAATGATATGCTACTGAAAACTTTCAAAGGCATCTGTTATTCTAGAGAGCCTTCTAACAAGAAAGAGCTTTTTACACATACTTCATAGATAACTTTTATAGTACAACTGGTATAGGCAGCTCCAACATGGCTACTAAATAATTTTAATAAATGTAATGAGAATGGTTCTAAGAATACAAAGTTGAAAAAAATCTCCCTCTTGGCCGGGCGCAGTGGTTCAAGCCTATAATCCTAGCACTCTGGGAGGCTGAGGCAGGAGGATCACTTCAGGTCAGGAGTTTGAGATCAGCTCCAGCAAGAGCGAGACCCCGTCTCTACTAAAAACAGAAAAATTAGCTAGGCGTGGTGGTGCATGCTGGCAGTCCCAGCTACTCGAGAGGCTGAGGCAGGAGGATCACTTGAGCCCAGTGAGGTTGCCGTGAGCAAGGCTGACATGATGGTACTCTAACCTGTGCAAAAGAGTGAGACTCTGTCTCAAAAAAAAGAAAAAAAAAATCTCCCCCTTGGTCACTGTGGCAAAGAGTGACATTTCAACATTCATTCATTCATTTCAAAAAAACACAGTAGGATAGATTCTAAGAATATAAAAAATTTAAAAATATTTCCAGTGTGGTAGCCTATGTGATCAGCAACTCTATAAGATTGGTGGGTATAAGGCCACATGGAAGTTGTGTTCAGTGGTACCAGGAGGACAAAATATGTGTTAAGAGATGATGATAGTAAGAAAAATAAAAATTATAAATTCCCTAGTATATAGCATCAAAAAGAATAAAATACTTAAGAATAAATTTAACCTAGGAAGCAAAAGACATATGCTGAAAACTATAAAATGTAAGTGAAATAAATTAAAGAAATACATAAATAAATGGAAAGGCATCCTGTGGTCATGGATTAGAAACGAATATTGTTAAGATGTCAATACTACCCAAAACAGTCTATAAATTCAATGCAATCTCTATCAAAATCCCAATGATATCTTTTGCAGAAATAGAAAAATTTTTCCTAAAATTCACATGGAATCTCAAGTGACCCTAAATAGCCAAAACAATCTTGAAAAAGAAGAACAAAGTTGGAGGTCTTACACTTTCAGATTTCAAAATCTATTACAAAGCTACAGTAAGCAAAATAGCGTGGTAAGGGCATAAAGACAAACATTCAGATCAGTGGAATAAAATAGTGAATCCAGAAATAAACCCTCATATATATGGTTCAAATGATTTTTGACAAAGGTGCTAAGACAATTCAATGAAGAATGAACGTTGTTTTCAACAGATGATATTGGGAAAACTGGGCATACATGTGCAAAGGAATGAAGTTGGACCCTTTCTTAACACCATATCCAAAAATTAACTCAAAATGGATCAAAGACCAAAACCTAAGGGCAACACTATATAACTCTCAGAGGAAAACATAGGGCAAAAGCTTCATGACATTGGATTTGGCAGACTTCTTGGATATGTCACCAAAAGCATAAGCAAACAACAGAAAAAAAGGATAAACTGTACTACATCAAAATTTAAAACTGTGCATGAAAGGAAATAATTAACAGAGTGAAAAGGCAGTCTACAAAATGGGAGAAAACATTTGCATGTATATCTAATAAAGAGTAAATACCCAGAATAAATAAAGAACTCTTACAAGTCAATAAAAGAAAACCAAAAACCCAATTAGGTTTTTCAAAGGATTTGAATAGACGTTTTCCAAAGAAGATATATAACTGGCCAAGAAGTAAATGAAAAGATGCTCAATCATTTATCATTAGGGAAATGAAAATCAAAACCACACTAAGATATTACCATACCTGCCAGGATAGTGTCTTAGTCTGTTTGTGCTATTGTAACAAAATACCACAGACTGAGTAATTTATAAATTACAGAAATTTATTAGCTATTTCTCACAGTTATAGGAGGTTGGGAATTCCAAGATCGAGGTGCCTGGAGATTCAGTGTCTGATAAGGGCTTGTGCCCTGCATCTAAGATTATCTTCTTGCTATGTCATCACATGGTGGCAGGCAAAAGGGGAAAAGGAGGAAAAAGACTGGGATGCTTCTTGCAATCTCTTTTATAAGGTCATTAGTCACCTCTTAAAGGCCTCACCTTTTAATACTGTCATAATGATGATTAAGTTTTAACATATACATTTTGGAGGACACATTTAGAACACAGCAGATAGCTACTATCAAAAAAAAATAAAAAGCAGCAAGGGTTGGCAAGGATGTGGAGAAATTGAAACCATTGTGCACTTTTAGTGGGATTGTGATATGGTGCAAACACAATGGAAAACAGTACAGTGGTTTCTCAAAAAATTAAAAACAAATCAGCCGACAAACAAAACCATTGAAAAGTGGGCAAACAACATGAATAGATAATTTCAAAAGAAGATATACAAATGGCCAACATAAAAAAATGCTCAACATCACAAATAATCAGGGAAATGCAAATTAAAACCACAATGAGATATCATCTTATCCCTGTCAGAATGACCATTATTAATAAATCAAAAAACAATAGATGTTGGTGCAGATGTGGTGAAAAGGAAATGTTTATATGCTGTTGATGGGAATATAAATTAATACAACCTCTATGGAAAACAGTATGGAGATTCCTTAAAGAAATAAAAGTAGACCTACAAGTAGATCCAGCAATCCCACCACTGGGTATCTTTCCAAAGGAAAAGAAATCATTTTATCAAAAAGACAGCTATGGCTGGGCGCGGTGGCTCAGGCCTGTAATCCCAGCCCTCTGGGAGGCCGAGGCGGGCGGATTGTTTGAGCTCGGGAGTTCCAGATTAGCCTGAGCAAGAGCGAGACCCCCGTCTCTACTAAAAATAAAAAGAAATTAATTGGACAACTAAAAATATATAGAAAAAATTAGCCGGGCATGGTGGCACATGCCTGTAGTCCCAGCTACTCGGGAGGCTGAGGCAGTAGGATCGCTTGAGCCCAGGAGTTTGA
>CAUYSK010115230.1:0-12376 GCA_963575035.1 Avahi laniger
GCGCCCGCTCGCGCCTGCTCAAGGCTGAAAGTGCCCCAGGGGTGCCGGGGCGCCCTCAGGAAGGGCTGGAGCAGTGCTGGGGCGGGCTCGGCAGCCGCGATCGCAGGTCCCCGGCGGACTTGGGGAGCCCCGGCCGGAACGTGCGAGAGCCGGGGCGGGGGCGGGGGCGGGGGCGGGGGCGGGCGGGGGTGCCAGGCGACCAACCTCCGCGCCGCCTGGCTGGGAGCTTCCGGTGGGGCGCGGGCGGCGCAGCTGGCGGCGGAAGCGGGGAAGGCAGAGCCGGGAGCCGGGGACCGGGGTCCTGCTCCCGTGGCCGCCGCTGGGTCGGGCAAACGCTCCCCTCATGGGGAAACTGAGGCTGGGGTCTGGTCCTCGGCACCGCAGGCACTGTGCTCCCGGTAGTAACTACCACGCTTTCGTGCTCCTCCTCCACTCGCTGTGTTCCCGCCTGAGTGCGGTGCCTGCACATGCTAAGTTCTCAGTAACATGCTCCCTTAGTAAACGAGTGCAAACCTGGAACTTGAGCCCTCACCCTGGACCCCTGCCGGCCTGAAATCCCGAGTGAAGATGAGGTGAAAATTAGTAAAACCTGACTCTTAGCTTTCTTGGATCCCTGCAAAGACCCCAGCACAGCGCCAGGCCCAAGCTTATTGGGTTGGAGCAATCAGTAAAGCGGTTCCGGGTGCCGTGCTTTTACAAAACTGGGTACTTTAAGGACCCGGTTCTGTTTTAGTGTAAACACACGCAGGGCTGCTATTCCCTATGCATTTGTGTATGTTAGTTAAAATAGTTATGGAGCTTAGTGTTGGGGCAGCGTTTTAGTTTAAAAGCTACAAACAACCTTTATTTTTGCCAACTACCAATTTGGTAAAAGCTCCTCCATCAGGCCTCTTACACTCGTAGGACTGATAGCTGTGGGAGGGGTGAGGCTGCGCACCTTGTTGGTTTTGTTTCAGCTCCTCAAAGGCACCCATTAAATTCTCTTTATGTATGTGCATATTACGTGTTTCTTTATGTCTTGACTCCCAACTGCATTCTAAGACCCGGGAACTACCTTTTACTTCTTTTGTTTATGTTTGTTTTTTAACCTTGGCTGTATATAAGTCTCTTACCCATCAGAGGCCAAGCTGTTGTCCCCCAGCTTCTGGTGGACAGGCTGGTGCTGCAGGACAGAGTGTCCTGAAGGTGAAAGGAGAACCACAGGATCTGCATGCTTGTAGACCAGCAGAGGATCTCAGGAAGCCTCTAAGAGGGAATCTGCTATTTGTGGGAGGCTGATCAGAGGTGGCCTCTGCGGGGCCTTTTAATTCTAAGAGAGAAGGATTCAAAGAGTTCCTTAAATCTCTGATTTAAAAATTCATTGATTCTCAGTCCAATCCATCAAGTGAAGTTTCGCAAGGATTTGGGGCCTATAAAAGCCATTCTCTTGTCCCACCTCTCTCCCACCCACCCCTTCCTCTCTGCCCTAAGCCAGCCTAAGTGAAAAGAGCAGGCGGTCTGACCTCACTCTCTTCATGTGCCACATCCTGTTTTCAGATTAATGAGCTCATTTGCTGGAAATTTACCAAGGGAAATAGTTTAATTTTGGAAAGTACCAAAAACTTATATGTAGTCACTCAGCTTAATTTGGGGGGCTCTTGAAATAGAGGGGCAACACCGGAGGACCTGTGAACACTTAGTTAGGGAATGGCAAGGCTACAGAAATTGAAAGCCAAACCCAGTGAGGCCAAACCTGACTCAGAAAGGAAATAAAACCTTTCGGAGGCCACTCATCTCTACCCAATAGAATTTTTTCTTTTTCCTAAAAATAAGTTTAAAAAGAGAAATAGTCCATCTGGTTAAAACCTCAGATCTGGTGGTCTGAGCACGGGGCCATGATTGAGGAACAAGAAAACAAACACAGGGAAGTAGGTAATGTTTGAACCTCTCTTCTCATCCATGTATGTTCAGCTTATTCTCAGAGGCACCGAAGGGCTTTCATTCTCCAGTTTTGCCCCTTTAGCTGTCAGACCCTTGACATTGAAGTTGTCTATCTGGCCATTTAGCCTTTTGCGCTTGTGGCTCCTGCAAAGAACCCAATGGCCAGGGGGATTCTGAATAAAGAGTTATGAGCCATTCTGCATTGAAGGTGATAGAGCACAAGTTACATCCCCCCAGACTTTGCCTCTAAGTGTCCGACAACCTCCTGGCCTGCCCTATTTCCTGGAGCAGAGATTTATAATCTAAGTAGAATAGAAAAATGGTGAAAACTGATAAGGCCCTGACAGTTTAGTACTGGAATGAAAGAAATTGTCTTATTTCTCTCCATTCCTGTCTGAAATCTGTAGTGATACACTGGAAGGAGCACTGCACTGTGAGTCAGAAGACTTGTGTTCAGTTGTGTGTGTGCACACCAAATAAATGAATGCTTAAGTAATAATTCAAGAAATTATAGTTCATAGACATTTTTTAGCAGAAAATGATCTTAAAGATCATAGAATGTGTTGGATTTTCAAACTTTGTATTAGCTGTAGGACTGTGTCTTCGAATACTCTATCATATAGAGCCCAAGTTCACAAACAAGATAGAAGCAGAGATGCTCTGTTAAGCAGAGCAGGTGGCCAGGAACCTATGCACTGGGCTTCTCTCCTTCCCACCTTGACCTCGGGGCTCTAGGTCCCCACAAGTGTGCACAATTTGAAAATCATGTACCTTATTTGAAGTCCCAGGTGTTGAAACTGGGATTCTCTCTGTGGCTTGCTTGCCTCTGCTGTCCAGCCCAGTCAATGTTTTCTCCAACAAAGGCACTTTTACACGTGTTACAGTTCAGGACGCTGGTAGCCAACAGCATGGCTGGAGAAAGGAGAGAGTACACTGGCTTGGGTCATTGGCCCTCCAGGAAGAAGCAGGACCAGTCTGGAGCTGAAACATCTTGAGAACTAAGGCCTGAGATTGTGGTCAAAATAACAATGACGATGATATCTTAATGACTACCTTTAATTTAATGTCAGACACTGCTCTAAGCACATTATATGTATTGCTCCATTTAATTTTTGTAACACCACCAAGAAGTGGTGAGAAAACTATTTTCTCTTTTCAAATGAGAAAACTAAGGCTTAAAGACCTAAGTAACTTCTTCAAGGTCAAGCAGCCAGCAGTTGGCAGTGCTGGGAGGGGAAGAGCATTCACTTCAGGATTTGTGTGCTTTTCCCTCCTGTTCAGATCAAGCTGGGATCACACCTAGTTTCCTCACTGGCAAGCCTCGATTTGTCTTCCCGCTCTGGGCCTCAGTTTCCTCATTTGTCAGGTAACAAGACATCCTCAAGGATCCTTTGCACATTGACACTCTTGGGGTACGGGTAGGTGCTGTGGGGCTACTTGACTCCCCATCTCAGTTTAATACGCCAGTTCACTCTTCAGCCTCTTAATTCTTGACATTTAGCTAGAGATGGATCCCTGAGCCATTGTGACTCACATTTCCATTTACGTGTCAGGTAGAGTCTTTCGTCAGAGGAGACTTGGAGAGAAGGAAATTGAGAGTCTAATCTGGGGGAGGCAAGGCTCCATGGAGGGGGGAAGATATTTTGATTGACTTTGCCCATGTATTTATTGAATACATGTAATAATAGGTTAGGCCATAAGCATGGTCCCAGATTATAGCTGTGAGTGAGACAAAGTTCCTAGTCTCCTGCTGGCCACCTCCTAGAGCAGGATGATGCAAATGGCACTAGTAAATAAATCCAGTAGCTAATGACAGCCATTTGGGCATGCTCCTGTCTGTCAACAACCCTTAAAACGTGGAACCCAGAGTGGCTATCACTCCCTCAACCCCAGCCTGCCCTTATCTTCTTTCTTTTCATTGCCAGCACCATGCCTTGTCTCTGTCATACTCCCGGCTGTGTTCAGTAAAAACAATTAGTGAACAGCTTTCCTGTAAGCGTCATCTTAATCTCCCCTGATAACTTCTGATTCCTGAACCAGGACATTTAATCAAACAGATGATTACAGGCTATCAGCAACCTACTAGATTAGAAGACCAAATGGTACTGGGTTCTTCAAGCCAAATTCAATATCTCCCTGTGGTACCTTACATAGTACTGATATTAACAACAAAACAAAGAAATAGACCAAATGATCTTGTAAAAACTGTAGCATATCATATGTATTTTTTGCTTTGGTTTGATGATTAAAAACATCCCAAGTTTCCCTTCTGTTAATCTCTACCTTGGTTCTTATTACACATATTATAACTGGCAATTTAAAAATGCCTGTTTACAGGTTTTTTTCTTTCTGCCCCTGTAGAATTATAAATATATGAAATTATAGGAATATGTGAAACTATGTATATGAATATATGAAATTAAATGGACTAAAGTCATAAAAGTAAAGCTGTGTCCGATTTCTTCATTGCTGTTTTCCCTGGCATAGCACAATGCTAAGTTCACAGGAGACATTCAAGAAATACGTGTTCATGAAGCGAAGTGAGAGAGTGAGAAAAAAAAAAGAAGTACATGTTTGATCAATGACTAATATGAAAGACACTATTAATAAACATTTTTACATAAAATAACATTAATGATGATTTCACTATCATTGGAAAACATTGAGTAAGTATCTTTGACCTAGGTTTTTCCTGAGTCTTATGAAGTGAGAAGTAGCATTCTAGCAAAAATTTGGAAAGAAATCTGGGTTTGTTTTTGGAAGGGAGTTTCTATGTCTGGTGACTTTCCCTATCTCAACAGATTTCCAGATTTTGAGAAAAGAAACAGAACACCTCCGAAGTTATTTGAATTCTAGGCACCAAGCTATCCCTGGGGTTTTTCTAATTGCTTATGGTACTGGCCACTTTGATGATACAATGAGGATTTCAATTTATGATGGGGGTGCCAGTGACACCCATGGTGAGGTGATGTGGCCCAGGGGAAGAGCTTGGCAGGTGAACCTTTGTTAAGGACCAGCTCTAAGATGCCCCTAATGAGGAAGGTGTTAATACTAGCCAACTCACTGCTTCTCTTTGCTGTCTCTGGCCACCCATGTGCCCTGTTTTAAGAGACTGTTTGCTGTATGTCAATTCCTTCTTTCCTGGCCTCTGGAAACCAAAGACTTTCCCCAAGGGAGTACACTACCCTGGGGCTATTTGCTGGGCTGCAGAATTACTGCTCTTCCTTCACACTTAGGTTGTGAGGCTCAGGTTTCCTGGCTGCTGGCTAACGCAGAACAAGAATTACTTGGTAGTCTAGCTCAACAACAGTCAACATCTGGCTGAGGAGGGGTGCAGCCTGGTGGTCCTCATCTCACTCCACCCTAAAGACTCATCCCGAGGGAGAAAAGTCAAGGAGTGGGGGGAGCTCTTCCTCCAAAATCAGATCTACTTCTGATGTTGACCTAGTGCTGCGGAGAAGTCCCCTCCCACCCTCGGGCCTTATTTTCTCACCAGCTAAATGGGAGCATGACTTCACTGTGAATCAGTTTAATCACTTAATCATTCGAACCCTGCTGCTGGGGAAGGGACACAAATCTCCCACCTGTCTAGGGGCCACTCTCCCCATCTGGACTTGGGGTGATGCCAGGAACCACTGTACAAGATGCTGGAAGTTTCCATTAGAGGCTTGGTCTTTTGGGAATCCAGATCTTTTTTTTTTTTTTAAGGGAAGCTATGTGAAAAAGCTCCTCTGATGGATTTCTTTCAGAGATCAAGTCAGGCAAATTCTCAGCACAAGCCAAGTCTTGGGAGCAAGAATGTGGGGTGCGAGCAAGTGGCTAAGAACTAGGGCTGCAGCTCCCAATCCTGCAAAGAATGCCCAAGTGAGGGGCCCAGAGAGTTGTGAAAGTGGGGTTGATATTAATATTTGCTCATCTCTTCTGACCTCCTTATCTTACAAAAGGGGAAATGGGGGCCTAGAGGGGTAAACGAGCTTGCATGGCAAGTCGGGTGTCCAGAAGCCTCTTCCTCTATGTTCTGGTCCCCTATTGTCCCAAAATGTCTCAGCAATGCCCTGTCCCTTTATTCCTGCATTCATTTCTCCTTGGATATCTCTCCACGAGACTGAGTTTGCTGAGGGCCAAGGAGCAGGGCATATACGTCTTTGTAGGCCCCCGTGTGCCCAGCCTTCATCTTGCACACGGTGGGGCCCAGTAAATACCTATTAAGAGGGACTTACCTGCCATCCTAAGAGGATCCAGGGATACTAGGAAAATATCAATCCTACCTGTCACACCTGTGGGTTCCCCAAATGTATTTAAAGATAAGTAAAAACACATGTTTTTAGCTTCTATCATGAGCTAAATTTTTGCTAATTTTTATAAGAATCCTAGCATATACATCTAGCAACACTTTCTGGGGAAATCATTTGTCTTAATCATTTCAGATCTATACTTGTGACTTTTTTTTTTTTAATGCTAAACCAAATAGATAAGAAAAGCCATTCTAACTGCCATCCTCGGTTACTATCTTCTGTAAGCAGTGCCTCTCTGCACAGCCAGAGAGCCTTGGGTAGGGCCCATAGCTCTCTCTGGCCTCTGTGATTGCTGAAACCGGAGCTGCTGGGGGAGGCCTGGGGCCCTGGCACCAGTTCCTGCCCAGTCCTGCTTCTCCTTTCACAGAGAACATGTCTGCACACAAGCTCTCCTGAGCAGCCTTGGAACCCCTCCAAGGACGGCCCTGGAGACTGGCCAGGAGGGAGGGTGCCCCTGGGAAGGACACATCTATTAGGAAGCAGAGGCTGTGGCAGGCAGGCACACTCATGCACATGCTCGCAGGACAGCCAGCTCATCCAAGGTTTCAAAAGAAACTAAAAATCTGAATTTTTATGTGAAATGTCTTGATTTTTAGAATACTCTATGAGCAAAAAAACAAACCCAAACCAATGGGCATCCCCGCAAGCCATGTCTGTGGGCCACTATTTGTAGCCTCTGGTAGAGCCTGGCATTCCGTGAAAACAACATAAGCAGATGTGTGAATATGTCCATGTGTAACTCACCTGGGCCATACACATCATTCATCCAGATGCAGACCCTACGTACACAATGATAGAGACCATCAGTGAACACTGATAGGCATACACTATATTTTAGAATGTGGTTTTGATATTTGCATTTTCCAGCTAAGGAGACTGAATGTCAGAGAAATCTTCAAGATCATGTAGCTAGTGGGTAGACTCGAATCCCAGGCTGCCTGACCATAAAGCCAGTGTTCTGAACTGCCATATAAGCCACCTCCCAGATGCTTGCACTCTGAGTTGAAATTGCCTGTTACTTTGCATCCCTCACCAAATTAAGCTTCATGAGTTGAGGGACTGTGTTTAATTTGCTGTTGCATCCCATCACTTGGCACTGTGGCTAGCAGAGCACAGGAGATGTTTAATAAATACTCATGGGATTGTACCCACAAGCACACACAAACGTGTACAGACATGGCACACATAAACCCACATAATCCCACTGTGCCCAAGAACATGTGTTCACCCACATTCACACTGCCCGCCTCCTTCTCCCACCTCTCAGGGCATTGGAACCTTAGCTGGGGCTCCCTAAGCTCCCCCTGCCAGCCCCCTGCCAGCCTTGCCCAAGCTTTTGCAAATAGTTTCCTGGAAATCTCGAGACGGCTGTGGTGTTCTTTTTTCCTAACTCAGGAGACAACTCAGCAGTTTTGCTTTTTAAAGTCTGGGACTCATAAACCTGGAATCCTTTCTTCATTTTTTCCACTAGAATTTTCCTTGGCTTGTTGCCTTTCCCCAGGGGCCTTGGCTGAGAGGTTACACTCAAAGCGCCCTCTGCTGGGCACCATTCTCCCAACCTGGAGGGGATGGAGGTGACTGCTTTACAGATGGGAATACCAAGTCAGATGGTGGTAGTGAGAGAGGTTAGGGGATATCGGCTTATTCCAAGTGTGTGCAAATGTGTATTACTCGTAAGTGGTCTTTTGTGATTTTTTTTCATTATTGGAAAATAATAAAAGAAGAAATGGCTTCCAGAGCTCAGATGAAAGCCCTCTGCTCTCCCTAGGGCCCCTGTGTGGGGCAGATGACAGAAGTTTGGGAACTTCACCTGAATCAACTTTACCCTTCAGTCTCCACCACATTTAATGGGTGAGGAAACACATATGGAGAGATGTTGGGGAAAGGGGTGGGAGGAATATTTATTGAGCATCTGCTATGTGCTAATTTTGCTTACAGATGTCTACCATTTAATCTTCCCGAGCAACCTTGTAAGGTAGATGGTTTTGTTTCCATTTTACAGTTTAAGACACAGGGCCTACGTGAGGTCGCAAGATCAGAAAGTGAAGGGAGAAGAGCTGGAATTTGAATCCAAACCTGCCGTTTTCTTGGCTTTGCAGCGTCCTGGATTTTTCCCATTTGGCTCCAGGTCTGAATTCAGTGGGGCCCACGGCGGAGTCTTTGTGGCTGGACTCATCAGAGGCAAGGGTTCTTTGGTCCTCCTGCTCAGGAAGAGGAGCCCTTCTCTTTGGGCTCTCCAGAGAGCCGTGTTCAGGTGCATTGGGGAAAGGGCCGAGCAGCCCCATCAGGCCTTTGAAGCCAAGGGCCACAGAGCTGGGAGTAGGGTCCTGGACTGGTAGCTGTGCCAAAACCCCTTTACTAACAGTAAAAGACAGGATTAGACATCTTTATAAACTGAACACGAGAGGCTCCAAAGGGCAGGGGTTTTCCTGGAAAAGAAAGCAAATCCTGGAAGGTTTTTGTTTTATTTTTCTTCCTAATTGGACCCTGGTTAATGACTCAAGGAAATGAAGAACATGTTTCACCGGACATGTTAGTCACTACCTTCCCTGATCCATCCTTTATCCTGCTGCCCTGTTCAGAAACTTTCAAAACTTTTCACTTCCTGCTGAAACAAATCCAAACCCAATATCTTTTTCGTTTTTGGTCCAGCCTGGCCTTATCTTCCACTTGTCTCATTTAAACAAACTACCTAAGGGTTTCTGTCCACACCTCCCTTGACTCCCACTGCCGGGCATTTGCTCACATCATTTCTTCTCTCTGAAATGACTTCATTTCAATGTATTCAAAATCTTAGTCATTCTTCAAGTCCCAGCTCAGAGGCCACCTGCTCCATGGAGCCTTCTCCACTGAACCCAGCAGAAACTATCCTGCCTTGACCTCATCTTATGAGTGCATGTTACAGTTCCCCTAATAGACTGAATCCCATGAGAAACAGTGATGGATTCATCTTTGACTCCCCCACATGCGGGCATGCACGCATGTACACGTGTGTGTGTATGTGCATGTGGTAGCTGTATGGTACTGTAGAAAGAGTCTGGAGACCCTCAGCTCTGTCATTAGGAAATTAAGGTTGAATGAAGATTTTGTTGGAAAGAGCTGGTGATGAGGTGTGTTTTCCATTTCTTCTCAAGTCAAGACAGAGGGGCATGAAGGAGTTTGCTTAGAGAACTTAACAGTAATGTCAATGGTAGTTTCAGGAGGGGATACATGTTGGGCTCTGTCTCATGGCAGCATCTGACAGCCACCCAAGAAATCTAAAAGGTGAGAGATGGGCACCATCTTGGACAAACAAGATGGAAGAGAGATGACTCTGCTCCAATCAGTCTGAACTTCCAAAGCTGGTTTGGGCAAAGGATGCTGTCCTCATGGACTATAAGTGGACCATGCATGAGAAGAGCTGATGTGAAGGCCTCTTAGGGCTGTCCAACAAGGGGAACAAACTGAAGGCACTGTTGGATTTCCAGGACTGCAGGAGGAATGAACAATGGGATTTGGGGCAGTGCAATGCTCCTGTAGTGGTGAGAGGTCCTTAGAGATTGGGAGGAGTGTCTAAAGACCCATGGTCATGCCCACACAAGAGTCAGCTTTAAAGCCCTTGAAAGCCATTTCACAGCAGTACTGGTCAAGTACTCTCCTGCTCCCCTTTCCTCTACCTCTCCTCCCTACCCCAGCCCTCTAGCCCTGGAGAGTTCAGAAGTCACAGTTAGCTTGCACAGCAACGTGAATATACTTAACACTACTGAACCATTTACTTAGATGTGGTTAAGATGGTAAATTTTATGGTATGTATTTTTTATTTGTTACTACAATATCAACACAAAGAAGCTGCCCCAGTTCGCAAACTGAGGAGGGAGTTCTGGGGAGAGAAGCAGCTGCTTATGACACTATTCCCAGCTCTAGGTGGTCCCACCTGCAGCAAGCCCTGGTTGGGAGAGGAGGGAAGATTAAATTTTAAATCAAGTTTGGAATTTAGCTTTTGTATGAGACCGAACATTTAATTTATGAATAGAGTTATTTGGTGACAGAAGTGATCATAGGACTTTTTACTTCCTAAGAGTGATCAGAACAGTCATAAGATACTCAAGTTTTCCTTAAAGGACAGAGAAAGGACTTCTCTCTCCACCCTCTGAACAAGTCTTTATAAGGGGGTTAGAAGACAAAATCAAGTTGACTTACGAATATACACAGCGAGTCTCATTTACTCAACACAGCAATTATATTTGCTATTGTAAAGTAGGATCTCGTCTTTCATTATATTTTCTAATTGACGTCTTTTGCTTCTATCACTTCTTCCAAAGCAGCAAAGACCCTGTGCTTACTTCAGATAAAGCTATTGAACCATCACTGGAAAGTTCAGCTGTTCTTCAGGCTTTAAACTCTTACCTTCTGGGGGTTCTCATGTCCACAGGTTGAGGGACTCAGTATCAATGTGCCTTTGCTGCAAGTTCCTGTATGACAATTACATTCTGATTCTGAGGTTCTATTAAATGTCACAGATTTTCATTTATACCTACCATGTGCCAGGTGCTTAGGATCCGGAGAGGAACAAGATACAAGCCCGGACCTCAAGGAGCTCACAGTGGGATGGAGAGACACGGATAAGCAATCAGAAGACCATGTGACAAGAGCTCTAGCAGAGGTGTGTTCCCAGTGACTATGGGAACTTGTACTGAGTCTACCCCTTGAGGCTGGCACAATGTCTGGTCCATGGTAAGCTCCCTGCCCCAGGCATGCACTCCTTTTTATAAAGGTCAACTCTTCCAGGAAGTCTTCCTTGCTTAATTCTATTTCCACTCCAATTGCTTCTTTTTTTATCTGATTTAATTAATTGATTAATTAATTTACTTATGTTTATTTCAGCATATTACAGGGGTACAAATGTTTAGGTTACATATATTGCCTTTGCCCCACTCAAGTCAGAACTTCAAGTGTGTCCATCCCCCAGATGGTGTGCACCGCACCATTAGGTGTGTATATATCCATCCCCTTCTTCCCACTACCATCTGCCTGACACCTGATGAATGTTACTACTATATGTGCACTTAAGTGTTGATCAGTTAATACCAATTTGATGGTGAATACATGTGGTGCTTGTTCTTCCATTCTTGTGATACTTCACTTAGTAGAATGGGCTCCAGTTCTACCCAGGATAATACAAGAGGTGCTAGATCACCATTGTTTTTGTGGCTGAGTAGAACTCCATGATATACATATACCACATTTTATTAATTCACTCATGCATTGATGGGCACTTGGGTTGTTTTCACATCTTTGCAATTGTGAATTGTGCTGCTATAAACATTCTAGTGCAGATTTCTTTTTTATGGAGTGTCTTTTTTTCCTTTGGATAGATGCCCAGTAATAGGATTGCTGGATTAAATGGTAGTTCTACTTGTAGCTCTTTGAGGTATCTTCATTTTACTCTGCTATCTTAGGACTTTGCAATTCAGCCTTGTATTAGCTTACCCTGGTGTTGCAAATATATTGAATGCACATAACCTATAGGATAGTGACATACAACTTATCCCAGGCCACTCAGAAGAGTTGGAGCTATCATTTGAATGCAGTTTGACACCTGCTTCTCATCCACAGACAGTTACTACATAGTGGCAATCACTGGCTTTGTGTGTGTATAACATCGTCTTAAGCATATACCAGGTTCCTACCTAGTCTTTAAAATGGGTCTTTTTAGAGGCTGCATAATATTTCATGAAATGTGTATACTATCATTTATGTAATTATTTCCCCCTTTTAGACCATCACTTTATATGTCATATTTTATATATCACTAAAGTACTTTAATGAAATACAGTCTATTACTTTATATGTCACAATTTTAAACTAACATATCCAATTGTTACTTGAAATCTCCACAAGGGTGTCTGAAAGGCTTCTGAAACATAACAAGGCCCCAACAGAAATCCTTATTCTATTTTGTATTAGTTTGAGAGAGCTGTGGTAACCAAGTATATAAACTGGTGGCTCTCTGGGGAAAGACTTTATGCAGAAGGCCACAGAGGCAATCACAGCAACAACAAAAATAAATCAATGGCATCATTTTATAGAAAACTAAATTTCAGAGTGTATTTTAAAAGCCTTGTATATGAGAGGTTAAGATGTACACCAGATCATGTTCTTATTTGGAAGATGTTCTTCTA
>CAUYSK010115232.1:0-23805 GCA_963575035.1 Avahi laniger
AGTACAAATGGATCCCGTTCTTCTGCTCTTGCGGTGCCTCACTTTGAATAATGGGCCTAAGTTTAGTCCAGGAAAATATAAGAGGTGCTAGATCATCATCATTTCTTATGATTGAGTAATATTCCATTGTAAACATATACCAAATTTTAGTAATCCACTCATGGATTGACGGGCACTTGGGTTGTTTCCACATTCTTGCAATAGTGAATTGTGCTGCCATAAAAATTAGAGTGCAGATGTCTTTATAGTAGAATGTTTTGTGCTCTTTTGGGTAGATGCCTAATAGCGTTATTGCTGGATCGAATGGTATTTCTATTTTTAGCTCTCTGAGGTATCTCCAAATTCTTTTCCACAGAGGTTTCACTAATTTGCAGTCCCACCAGTAGTGTAAGAGTGTTCCTGTCTCTCCACATCCTCGCCAACATTTGTTGTTTTGTGGTATTTTCATAGAGGCCAATCTCACCGGGGTTAGGTGATACCTCATTGTGGTTTTGATTTGCATTTCTCTAATGATTAGAGATGTTGAGCATTTTTTAATATGTTTTCTGGCCATTATTCTGTCTTCTTTTGAAAAGTTTCTGTTCATTTCCTTTGCCCATTTGTTGATGGGGTTGTTTGATTTTTTCTTATTGATTTTTTTGAGTTCTAGATAGATTCTGGTTATCAGCCCTTTATCAGATGTGTAGAGAGCAAATATTTTCTCCCATTCTGTAGGTCATCTATTTGCTCTAAGGACAGTTTCCTTAGCCGTGCAAAAGCTTTTTAATTTGATCAGATCCCATTTATTTATTTTTGTTGCTGCAGTGATTGCTTTGGGGGTCTTCTTCAGGATTTCCTTGCCTAGGCCGATGTCTGAAAGGGTCTTCCCAACATCTTCTTTTAGAATTCTTAAGGTTTCATGCTTTAGGTTTAAGTCTGATATCTATCTTGAATTGATTTTTATGAAAAGTGAGAGGTGGGGATCCAGTTTCATTCTTCTACATTTAGCTATCCAGTTTTCCCAGCACCATTTGTTGAATAGAGATTCTTTTCCCCAGTGTATATTTTTGTCTGCTTTGTCAAAGATTAGATTGCCCTATGCAGATGGTTTCATCTCTGGACTCTCAGTCCTGTTCCAGAGGTCTATGTCTCTGTTCTTGTGCCAATACCATGCTGTTTTAGTTACTATAGTCCTGTAGTACAGCTTGAAGTCTGGTAGACTCATACCTCCCAGTTTGTTCTTTTTACTTAAGATTGCTTTGGCTATACGAGGTCTTTTCTGGTTCCATACAAAGCGTAGAATTATTTTTTCTAGTTCTGTAAAGAATGGTGACGGCACTTTGATAGGGATTGCATTAATTCTGTAGATCAGTTTAGATAGTATGGACATTTTTGCGATATTGATTCTACTTATCCATGAGCAAGGTAGGTTTTTCCATCTGTTTACGTCTTTTGCAATTTCTTTTCTTAGTGTTTCATAGTTCTCCCTGTATATGTCTCTCACATCTTTTGTTAATTCAGCCTTTTAATCAAAGCCTTTCACTGGGGAAGCTGGTGCTTGGGTAGTTGTTAATAAAATGTTACTTTGATTTGTCTTTGTGTGTGTGGATCCCTTAGAACTGCTTGGAGTTGAGGTGACTGGCCAAACTCAGGCATTCCTGTGTGCCTTGCCATAATACTATTATAGTACTTCCACTAATTCCCCTAAATGCTTCCACTTTATTCTCAAAATGAAGGGGGACTAATATATGAGGAGGGAAGCTACTCAAGTAAATAGGAAATGAGTTAAAATTTGATGGCAATTCATAAAATTTTGGAGTGTGAGGATCAGAGGGAAATAATCATCTCCAAATTTCTCATTTTATCAGAATGATATAGATATGGAGATACAAAAATTGTACAGTTAATGAATGAATATTGCTTTTCTTATCCTGCTAATATAAATAAAAAGGTTAGTATTATTGGCATATCTAAAGGCTAGCATTTTTAAATAGTGTTTGGTTATTTAGTTAATGGACATTTAGAAAGAAAAAGCAGCGGAATATGTCTAATTTTGTTATCTTTTACTTTAGTTTATGAACAGAATAATCACTCCATTAGAATGACTACATTTAATTTCATTTTTCCAATGGTTACTTCCTTTTTAGTTCTCAAATTATTTTGAACCTTAATTAATTGAAAATGAGATCCATTTCACTCATAATGGGTTTATCAATTTCCCCCCAAATTTTATCTATAAATGTAGACTTTTGTTTAAAGATTTTTAAGATAGTAAATTTAATGCTCCTGTATGATTACATTCACTTTATAAATATATACAGTACTGGAAAAGTGAAAATGAAAAATTACTGTGTGTCTGGAGAAATCTTATGTAGCTTCAAGTATTCTCCCTGAAATGTCTAGATACCTTCAGAGATGCTGAAAGCTATAGTTATCTACTCTTCTATTTAAAGATGACAATATTATGTCTTAAATATATGGCATTCTTGCTGAAATTCTAAAGCACTTCACACTTAAATAACATTTTTCTGGATCATAGTTATTTCAGCAACTCTTTCTTCTTAACAAGTTCAGCTGAGATGTAAGAAATCTTAGTAGAGAAGTTATTTACCAGTGTTATAATTTGGCCTTTCACTGTTAAAACCAATATTTCTAAATGTCTCCAAAGGGCCAGGTCAGAGAAAACAGGAAACAAATCTCAGCTGGGTGAGAATGTTTCTTGGCTACATGCTTAGTGATTATGTGCAGAGGTTAGAGTTGTAAGATGGGACTCCTACTGTGTAGTCTGATGTAAGCTACATTATCTCATTTACAATGCCTTTTGTCATTTGGTTAATACATATATCAATAGTATTTAGATATCTTTAGATGAAAATGAAAATATCTGGAATGGGAGTGGGAAACATTTTTACTATCAAGGACAACAAATCAGTCAAGGGCTATATAAGTAATAATTGTTCTAATTTCTTATTTTAGGAACTAGATAACTGCAAAACAGAATAGAGAATAAAAAATTTACATAGGAAAATTAATTAGCAAGAAGGGAGTTAGAAATGATAGAAAGAAGAACAATTGTAGTATGAACATGGAAAACAGACAATAGAGAAAAATTTACATATATATACATTTGATAAAGAAGACACACGGAGACCAATGCTTACCTAACAACGATGCCTAGGTTGGAAATCAGATGGAGGCAAATAGGAAAGAGGGTCCAGGGATCTTGATTAGGGACACAACAGAGGCTTTGACTTTTATCAATTTTAAAAAGATTAATATTAAAATCTGTGTTTTGCAAGTTTAGTCATAGTTGATGCAGACAATGGTGGAAAGCTTACAAAAGCTCCAAATGGATTGCTGAGATATTTGGGAGATGTGTCCAGGATCCTAGAAGCCATAGCCAACAGTTTGTTAATTTCACTCACCTGAGCAGTTTTCCTGATTTGCTTTTGCTTTGTCAGTATCTCACCATGGTAGAAACACAAACAGCTCAGGAAGGGGATGGAGGCAAGAAAATGGAGATGGCTAGGTTCACGGAGTGACTTTTCTTGAGGACAAGGACCAGATGAGCAGTGGACAAAACTGTATCAGGGGAAAGCTGAGTGCTAGACTGTACTAAGCAACTGTGTATCCCTGAGTTGGTTACTTAAATTGTCAGCTCGTTTCCTTATCCACAAAGGCAAATAAAACCTTGGTTCACTGGGTTGCTTTGAAGATTAAATGTGGTAGTATATGTTCTTTCCTAACTGTAAAGTGGGTAAAATAAACAAATCACCACTGTCGATATTATTCCACTGTGCTCAAGTCTTTATACTATGCACCAGGCTCCGAACTTTGAAGAATTTATATAATTCCAGAGGTAAAACATACAAATTGAATTTAAATGGTATTGAGTAAATGAGACCACTTAGGTATTAAACACTATGCTAATGTTGAGATGCAACAATGAATATATTACCCATGCCTTCAAGGAATTTACACTGAAGAATTAGATTAAAAATGCGTGCAAATTGTATTATAATAATAATAACAATGCAGATGTGAAAGACTAAAGAATTTTTCAGGGTGTTACAAGGTTCGACAGGAAAATCTTAGAAAGGGTGAGACGATAAAGCAAAGATTAGTTTAGAAGTCCTAGTTGGTGATAGCTCCAGGTTTGCCTAGGGATTTGTGTCAATCCCGTTACTTTCTCAAGTTGGCTGTATATTTTTTCAAACTATTGCCTTTAAGTCTTTGCTTTGAAATGTACTTATTTTCGCTCTACACAATTTAAACATTTCATTTTAGGAGATTGCTGAAATCTTTTCCAGCTGACCTGATTTTACACTAGACACCTTTACATGATCAAAAAGGTATTAGCGTACGGAGATTACGTAAATTCTAATCCTTCCCCATCAAAGTGACGGGGCAAAGGAACCAAAGCAGAGAATCACTTATTTTCAATATTAGAATTATGTATTTTCTTTTTGTAGAGTTTCTTACTTCCAATCCAAACTTCATCCTAATTTATTATTTCTTCCAAAATGAGCTGTTCTTTCTTTCCTTTTGTGTTCATGAAACCCTTATTATCCCAATCTCAATTTTCCCTTTTTCCTAGCACTCATTTCCCCTGTTGTTAAGTTCTGACAAAGCTTTCTGTAATGTGTTGTTTAAATTCAATTTATCTACTCTTCACAACTAATATTTTGGGATATTTTGGGGGCCTTTTGCCAAGTATTCTCTGCATTTCACTATGCATGATATAGCCGGGTCAACAACGGTCCTTAAAGCACCTTTACAATAAATCAGGCTTTTTGCTTATCTGAAAAGTTTACAGGATCTCCTCCGTGATTACATCCAAACTCCTGTAGACTTTAACACTGTCTACAGTCTAGGCTAGTCTCTAATTGCTCACTCTTCTGAACTCTTTGTAGTAATCTGATTTACTCACCTCTCCCATAAAGCAGGGCTCTGGCATTTTCTGTTCCCAGGAGTGTTGGAGGATGAAGGGGAAAAAAGAGCGAGTTGAAGAACAGGAGATACTGAGGTGGTACTTACTCATCCCTCAGCAGAATTCTGCCCTTAGCCTCTGTTAATCCTGGCTTAACTTTAATATCTATTTTGTAGTTTTTTAAAAATAAAAAAATAAAGAAAATTACCCATGGTCATTGGAAAAGAAATGAAAATAAGAAAAAAGTCAATTTTAAGATAGTCTTTTCATATGTATTTTGAACAGAGACCAGGTCATGGCCTACCACATAGTAGGTGCTCAATTAATGTTTGTTGAATGAATAAATGAATGTGCAAGACTAGAATTAAAATGGGTCAAATCTTTTTCTTCTTTTCCAGATCTCACAGTTCCTCTAATTTCCCCCATTACCTTGTTTCTCTTTTAACCTGAGAACTCCTAATACTCTCTGCACCAGTGTGTGTGTGTTTTTGGGGGCAGTCTATGTGTACTTTTAAAAATTAATTGGAGAAAAAATTCCATTTGAAGCTCACTCATTTTGTAGTATTTATAGGAAATATTTTGCATATGGTAAAGATTTATGACTGGCATATTTAACAATAGTATGCTAACTCTATACATATGATTAATTTTCTTGCTTATCATTTAAGCGTAAATGTACCGCAAATAGGCATTAAGCAATTTAAACCATTTGCTTTATCAGGTCAAATATTATTATGGTAAATAAATTTGCTCAAGGTAAATTTATTCTAAAAAGTCTAAGCTTTTAAAAAATAGACGTGATTAGATGGGATGGAGTGGGGAGAGGCAGAACTAGGGCAGTGGTGTGTGTGTGTGTGTGTGTGTGTGTGTGTGTTGGCTTTCTTAGTATACGTAGTAATGAAAATCTGGTTCCAAATTGTTTTTTGCTCAAGGCAGATATTTGTGGTTAGCGAATCCATTGTGTGCTTTTAGAATTAATTCTATGCTGAAGTTAATTGGCACAATATAAAGAGTTAGAAAGGACACTTATGATTTTAAATTAAATAATTTGTTTTATCAAAAACTTTCAATTAGTGTTTAATTGAAAACAAGTTAAATTTGTTTGAGCAATCGTCCTTGTTTGACCTTCCCTTGGTTGAGGTTATAGTATTGATCAGCTCTGATTTTCCGACTACTAAACTTTGTTGGCTTTAATTTGGAAATAATTCAGATGTGCAGGGATAATTCTGGTTTAAAAGAATATAAAATCATGTCACAAAATAAGAAACTGAGAAATAATGGTGGATACTGCTTAATTTTTACTTATATGTCTGTTTTGTGTGTTTGGTTCCAATCAATCCCCAGGGCTAAGAGTTAACAAGATACACATTTATTTGTAACTCAAGGCATGTGATTAGATTTGTTCCATTCTGGGGAAAGGTGCATTAGAAATTTGAAGGTTTTCCTAGTATTAGGCCACTGGCTGTTGATGGTTAAAATATAGCCGCCTGGAGGTTTGTCACCCTTCAGCTTTCTCCCCTGAACCAGCAATGCCTACAATATGCATATTTAATTTATCAGCACTGTAAAGAAGACTGTGTGAAGAATTTTGAGACTCAAAAGTTTTTTTCAAAAGCTCCCCAAACTTTGGTTATTATAAGATAAACATATTTCCTCCTGTGTGAGTCAAGACCAGCTTGCAGGCTTTTTTTGAAAAAGGAATTTGAGGAAGAAGGAGATTCAGGAGAACCTAAGACAAAAGAGCTAATTTACCTTAAGCCAAGTGGCTCATCTTCACCAGTTGTTAACTTTTGAAGCATTAGGGAATTTAACTGTGTATGTATACCATATTGTCACTTCTCAGTTCAGGTTTGGGAGAATGTAGAATTACCAAGCAGCTGCTCATCAGGGAACCTCCCTTAACATATATGTCTGATAAGATATATATGTTCCTAAGACTCATGATTTTAAAATTTTAGTATTTGAATTTTACAGTTCCCCCAGTTTTAAATATAAGACTCATGATTTTTGACAGGAAGCAGTTAAGGGCGAAGAGAGACAGTATTGAATGTGACTGAGTGACTCTTTATTTAGACAGTTGGTCTAAACCCTAGTTCTGTTAGAACTAAGTTGTAAAATCTTGGACAATGAACTTCTTTGCCTCTTAGTTTCCTTATCTCAATAGGAGAAAAAACTGTACCTAAATCATGGTTGCTACATGGCTAAAGTCAATTGCTCCATGCTAAACACCCAGAACGGTGCCCAATAAATGTGTATTATGTGTTTGCTATTGTTATTAGGATTAAATTATAAAGAATTATCATTTCTGATTGCATTGAAGCCACCTCTAATTAAAAAGAATCACGGATAGAGTTCTTTTCTTTTAAAGAGGATTTAGATGCATATTCAAAGATACTTCTAAATGTATAAAGGGATTTGCACCAAGGATGCATGCTAACTAAATAATTATTTCTTTCTACAGAACAGCAATTTACAAAAATCTTAAATAGCAGGATAAGGGCATTTGAGAAAATATAAAGAAGAATATATCAGTGAGACTTATGATTAATTCTAAATGAGGTTATGAAATCTTTTCCTGTAAAGAAGACCCTTGCCTCTCTGGGATGCTTCAGGCAGGTCAGTCTTGGACAGCGTCTGCAATGGTTTGGTGGATTGTGGTGCCCTCCCCTCTCTTGTGTTTCCAGTCTTCCTCCCACGGGCTGCCCAAACCACCCCTGGAACATCAGCCTAGGCTACCTCTGACTTATCTAATCTATCTAAATGTTCATTCAATTCCTCTATGTCAAATTTTTGTGTATTTAATAGTTTGTGCTTACTTACATTATCTTTTCAATGACAGCAAATGGATTTCTGACTTTGATAGCTGTATATGCTGTCATTTTTTTGACAATCTCTTTCAGTTTTCATACAAATGAAATTGTATGTAATTGTAATCAAAATGTATATATAATTTTATATTTTATTTTGTCCACTCAACATCATTTTATACATCCTTTTTACATTTGCCTTAGATGTAGAATCATTCATCAAATTGCTACATAAATCTTGTTTAACAATTTTCCTATTATTGACTATTTAGATTGTTTTATATTTTCTTTTAATATGCTGTTATGACTGTTATGAATGTCTTTGAATTTTTTTAATTTTTCAAATTATTTATGTAGAATAAATTCCAAAATTTGAATTTTATTGGCTAAAAGACTTAAACATTTCTGTGTATCAGGATACACATGAGCATACATGTGCACACACACAGCTGGCTGTCCTCAATATAATAGGAAAATTTCTATTTCTATCAGCATTAAATATGTGCTGCATTTTTGTCTCATAAAACCCTTATTATCCTAATTCCTGAGGCTCTAGTAACTCAAATGAATGTACAAACAGCTGAAGGACTTTTCCTCCCTCATTTTGGAGAGAAATTCTAAGCGGTATGTGCGTGTATGTATGTGCACACGTATGCACAATCTTTTGAATATGTGGGAGCAAGTGGACTTTTTCTGATATTTAAATCACACTGTATATCACAATGCTAAATTTGCTTACTTAGGGAGGACAGTTTGAGCAGAGTTTAGCTGGACACTGACTGAGGGAAGCCAATAGATGTTTCTTTCAGCATTATATTATTTTAATTTAATGAGAAATAGAATGGTTTCACAGGCGATTTGTTTCTTCCACAAACACTGTGTGCGATAACACATGACCACAAATCAATATAATACTAATTAGAAAGTGATATTCCATCCAAAAAACAATGTGGGAGATAAGTGGAAAAAGAGATTACTTTGATGAAGTGATGATTTAGTTTAAACCAAACTAAATCATTATTCAACATGAGTAATAGCCAAAGGAAAAAGTTCCATTTACATTTCCATTTTAAGGCCATGAGACTTACTTTCAAAAATAATTGCTTGAGTTATTCTGCCTTTATCAGTGACACTGAAACACGAAAATATTTGGGAAACCTTATGAAAGTCCAACACCCTTGTGGAAAGCAAACACACTGTAATTTACAGAAGGCGTTTATTTATCGAGGCATAATCTCTTCTGGGGAAGAAGGAGGTTGAGATTAATGGGAGAACTATCATGAATTTTTTAAAATTCATGAGTTGGCATTTGATCTTTAGCATGACACTAAGATTAATTCAGTATATTGTATGTATTTGCAGCTGAATTAATCAAATACACTGAAATTGATGAAAAGAAGACAGAAATTGACTTTGACATGCTGTTTGATAGTTGCCATTAATTAAATGCCCAAAAAGTTCAGTAAAATATACACTCAGTGCAGAAATAAAACAAAGGGGAAAATCCAAAATTGACACTTTAATTCTTTCTTTTAGAAGTGTCCCTAATTAACCTTCTGCAGCTTCTGCAGAATCCTTAAGGTAGCATATCCTTTAGAAATAGACATAAAAGTTTCACTTCTGTAAAATCATCAGTTCCTTTCAATTCACTTTCTAGAATTAGATCTGATAACTTTCTCCAAGTTCAGGCATACATTTTACTGCTCTTTTCTAAACAGGCAATCAGCATTTTGAGATTGTCTTAGGTTGAAGGGCTTATAGCCTCAAGTAAATTCTGTTTTAATATTCACAAAGGCAGGGAGCTTAAAAGCTGTCCTGTGTGTACCTTGAATATTATAGGTGGAGATTGAAGAAATCTAGAGTCCAGAATGCCACAAAACTGCAGATACCTTCGCCAGAGTCATCAGGACAGTGTGCAAATGAAAGGGATCAAACTTTATATACTTTCGGCTCAAACAGTGTTTGCTGAGCGACACATACATTTAAGCCCAAATTGAAAATCCAGACCGCAACTGAGCTAGGAACGCACAGGCCTTCAGGAACATTTGCAGCTGGGATTAAAGCAGGCAGGTTATTCCTGAGAACCCATCTTTGGTTCTTCCTTCATGTGAGCCTCCCCACTGAAGACTGGGGTTGCCATGTGGCTAAGAACAGGCTGCCGTGGTTCCTGAATTTTATGTTTTAACACACTGCCATCCAAAGGGGATGGGTTTCAACAATCCATTCTCCAATTTAAAAATCCAAAAGAAAGTTCTTGTTGGTCCTGCTTAGGTCAGATGTTAATCCTGAACATGGACTAAGGACGTAATTAACGGCACACTTCCTGTCAAACATAGTCTTAAACATTTCAAATGTGTTTTTAACCTTGTTTCTCACAATAACTTATGAGATGGGAGCTATAACTTTTATTTGATACATGATATAATTGAGACTTAAAGAGTTAGTTAACTTGCCCAGTTTCACCAGCTAGTAAATCTCAGACCCAGAATTTGATTCTGGGTCTTTTTCCAGAGTCGCCACTATCCTCCACTATTTCTGTTATTAATCTCATCTGGGCCAGGTGTGCTCCTCCCTGTGCATTGCCTGGTGGAGGAGCTGTGAAGGAACATGTAGACTCCCAGAGTAGTCAGGTGGGAAAACATCCTAGAAAAGAGGACACTGTTACAGGTGTGCTCTACCTTCATACCATCATCTACAGAGACGGTGGTGGTGTTTGTTACCCAGCTAGTGTTGATTGCCTTGACTAACACAGGGACTCTTCAGAAGGTCACCTCATTCACGTCCAGTGGTGCTCTATGTGTCCTAACAGTCCTTGCTATGTCTCCAGGTCTGCGATTCAGAGTTGCAACTTCACTTAAAGCTTATTTTATTTTTTATATTATTGTATTTATTTACTGATTAATAAATCTAGGAGATATATTTATTTCTTTTTAATATAATTTTGAGATTATTCAGAGAATGTTATTCTTTTCTTCCCAATTAAATGGGTTGATCTTTCTTGTTGGGAAGTTTACAGGTAACAAATAGAACAAATATATTAACATATACATGTTCAGCTGGGGACTTTTACGATACCTTGATAATGAAAATAATGCTTCTTATTTCAAAATTAAAGTACAGTAATCCCTTGGCATTTGTGGGGGATTGGTTCCAGGATCTCCTGTGGATACCAAATTCTGCAGATGTTCAACTCCCTTATATAAAATGGTATAGGATTTGCATATAATGTACACGCATCCTCCTGTATACATTAAATCATCTCTGGATTACTTATAATATGTAATACAATGCAAACGCTATGCAAAGAGTTATTATACTGTATTGTTTAGGTAATAAGGACAAGAAAAAAGGCCTGTGCATGTATAATAAAGACACAATTTTTTTTCAAATATTTTTGATCTGCAGTTGGTTGAATCCAGGGATGTGAAACTCATGTATATGGATGGCCAACTTTACTCAAAAATTTAAGAAAATGTCTTTAAAAAATCTCACATCAGCTATATTTTTATTTCAAGCATAATAGACTGAACCACAAAGCAAGATTAAACTATTTATTTCTCTTTGGTACTGTAACATTTTGTCAACATAGTTCTTTGAAAGTTACGGTGAAAAAACCTGGCAAAAATATGCTGAAATAAAAAAAAAAAAACCTGGCAAAATGTGAGGAGGTTATTTTGAGTAAGTGAAAGGTGATTCCTTTTGGCTTACTCAACAATCTGTTTTGCTAAGAATTTTTTTATCTTTGCTCCATTTTTCCCCTTCTCTGTTACTTTTAGGGATAAACTGTTAGGTAGATGGTTAGGATCTCCAGCTCTTCTCGGGACAATGGTTCCCTGCTTTGGTGCTGTCTGGAGCAATTGCTCCACCTGGGAAGAAGGATAAGGGCGGGCACTCCATTTTGGTGTTGCCCTACCCTCAATCCTGTCCCAAGCAACTGCTACACCTGGGCAAGGAGGGAATGCTTTATCAGTCAGGGAATTCCCCGGCCCAGGCATGAAAGGATTTAGAAAGTGACCTACAGTAACCTCAGGCTAATTATTATGCCATTAGCTTGAATCTGCGTGGTTCATCCCCCCAGGCTGGCTTTTGAAGAGGGAGCTCATGTATACCCAGATGGAATTTTGAGGACACCTGTCGATCATTTGATAACATCCCACACCTCCTGAGAGCTGGGCTAATAAAAGGAAACAATCTGAGAATTCAGAGAAAGCGGGAGAGTGGGTGGATGAGTGAGTGAGTGAGTGAGTGAGTGAATGAATGAATGAGTGAGTCAGTGGAGACAGATTCGTTTTGTTCTACAATAAAGAGCTGCTCCAATGAAACTGCTTCCTGCCTGGGATTACTCCATCATATTGGTACTGCTGGTTATTTTTCCAAGGTAATAGTCTGGACTTGACACTTTGGTGTGCCTGGTCATTCTTTGGCCAAGAGCACATCAAGAACCCAGGCAGACTGCCACACCAAATAATTGATCTCTTTAGTGTGAAGTGTTAAAGCGTGGGCTGTTCCTGATACCCATGCACAACTGCTTCGCTGCTTGCTAAGACAGCTATCAACTTATCCCATAGTCAGTCTCTCTTCGTCACTTCTACTTTTTGTTGTTCCTCCTTCAATATTCGCAGTGATTTAGTATCATGCCGAGTCCAGCATAATTTGGCATTATGTTATATTTTTCATTTTTTCTTCCTTCATCTCTCCCATGATTAATATCCTAGATAATGCTAAATCGTTAAGCTACATTGCTCTAAGCATAGATTTTCTGCTTACGTTTTGGCCACAGAGACATACTAGGTGTACTCACCTAATAATTTCCAAACTGACAGCTTATGCAATGTGCCTCTAGAACCATGCTGCTGTTTTTGTTTCTGGAAAAGGAAGGGTATGTCCAATTTATTACAAGCACAATTTGCCTTCTAACCTTGAGGAAACTTGTTCACAGATATGATGGTATCCTGTGATTCTTTTGCTGCCCTGGTCAAAGAGAAAATAAGTATAATAAATTAACTCATTATATAAGGCAAGGGTTCCTAACCTTTTTTGAGCCTGAGATATTTTAAAAATCATGATATAGGAATATGTGATTTTTTATTCATGCATTAAAACAGCAAGATTCAGAAATAGTTCTAAGATTGTGATTTCAAAGCAGTGATAAGAACAAGTGGTATTTCACTATATCTGCAATACTTGTAGTGTGATATAAAATATCTATGATTTTCATAGGTATCAAAGTCACAGATAGTGCTAATTCTATGGAAGCTGATTGATTATATTTGTAATTGAAGGAAATATTAAATTTCAATTAGAGATTAATAAAAACAAAATGTAATATAATCCCTGTCATGTACCCCTTGAGTTCTATTCATGAACTCCTTAGATGGAATTAAGAGGAACACTTTGTATTGGATAGAGTTAAGAGCCACCGCTATAAAATGTAGGTTACAATGTATTGTTTCTCTCCTGGGTATTTGTATTTTTATAAAAGACCTTGATGGAGAAAGATATGATTTAAACAAAATAATAAATTTATAATATTGAAATTTCAAGGATTGTATGGTCTTTTATGCAATATATCTGCTTTGCTGTAACAGTTGTGTATGTTTTAACGAACATGACAAACTTGAATATGCACAAATGCTATCTTTCTTGAAATTGCTACCTTCATGAGCTGTAGTCATATTTGCATAATATTGCTAATTCCAAAAACTTCCTGGGGAAGAAGTCTTCCTCTATTTTTTCCATATCTAAAGTCTTAATCTTTTGAGTCTATAACGAATCATTGTCTTTCAACAGAGAATGCTATTTTTAGAAAGAATTAAAAGTAGTAATGAGTTAACCTGCTTAGGATTTTTGAAAACGTGTAAATTTAAGGTAATGGAACACATTTTAAAAATATATATTAGGTTTAATTTATATTAATTTTGGTTAATTCCAAAAATTCAAAAATATTTTGAGGAATGACAGAAACTTTAAATAGACATATAGACTCCCCAAGGTAACATCTTTGTAGGTGACAACATTCATATATGTTTGTTTTTTAAAACATCTTACTTCATGAGCCATGTTTCATAATTTGGAAGTAGAGAAACCTTCCCATTGAACTTCCATCCCATGATTTAGGCATCTGCCTTTTCTGTTTCTGAATGAAATTAGTTCTAGCTCCTCTAGACTTTGCCGCATTGTAAATGAAATGAGGCACTGTTTAGGGTAGTGCCCACTCATATTAATAACAGTTTTCTTGAGATTCCTAAGATTCTGCTGTTGAAGCACACTGTGGTTTACATTGTGATGTCATTGCGATACCTCTGAGACTTACTAAGCAGAGTAGAAACATGAAGGCTTGTCTGAATCTGTCATCAGAAGTAATCTTGCTCCCCTTCCTTCTGTGAATATTTTGTGTAAGTGTATTGAGTGATTGATGAACTAAAGCTCTTCGGATTTCATTCTTCCCTGCTTATAAATGCCAGAGAAACAAACAGCCTATAGATGCAAATAGATGTTTTTCAAATATTCCTTTTTTTTCTTCTGCCTCAAGGACTGTTGTTGACTTTGTCAGCTTCTGTTGGGAACCGGTAGCCTTGAAATCCCTAGAGATTTTTGCCACCCTCCTCCCTCAACATGGCCCCACATTATCAGAGGTCCAATGGTGGCAGTCATCACTCACTCTCTTCTCCTGCCAGGTAGAACCCATTCTCTGCAACCTTTCCCTTGCAACCTCGCCCAATTTCCAAACTCTGTTCTTCTGCACCCGTGGGGGTGGCCTGACAATAGGGGTGGGACTTGGAATGCCTTTTTGCAGTAGCGAGCTGATCCTTCCTACATCTTAACCTTCCCCACGTCATCAGCTTTCAGGCTTCCATAGTTACCTTTTCCGGAAGGATATTCTGTTAGGATACTTATTAAATAATGTTTTGAGTGTGGTAGTTCTAACTTTGTAAGTTGAACTGGCTTTGTGAATTAGACTGGGAATTTTAGTACATTCATTTAGTATATTCTTAAGGAAAAACAACAAAATATTTTTCAAGTAAACTTTGAGTTTCTGCAAGTTGTGAATTGTAATTCACTTTTCCTTTAGTTAGTCCCGAATGCATGTATTTTAACCGATTCTTGGAAACTAGGTCACTAAGTTTATGGATCCTAGAACAGTGGTTGTCAGATTTTAGAATTTCCTAAAGGCTTGTTAAAACATAATCTCCTGGGCCCCACCTCCAGAGTTCCTGATTTAGCAAGTCTGGGGTAGGGCCTGAGAATTTGCAAGTCCAACAGATTCTCAGGTAATGCCATGCTGCTGTCCGGAAGCGGATTTTAAGAACCATTAGCCTAGAGGACAGGCCACAGATCTAAAATTACTGTTCATCTCTGCAATTCTTAATGTAGTTTGAATCTCAAATTTTCACGAGAATGTGAACTTAAACTCCTCTAGTAAAGACACAGCTCGATGGAGGTGCATCCACACTCACTTATTTATATTTAATCACTTATTTTCAGGCTTGCCATTAGCTATTAACTCCACGGTTTATAATAAAAAAAATTCTTACAAGCTGGCAAGGAATGGACTACTAATCATGAATTCACATTTTCAATCTGTACTAAACCAACCCAAGTTTACTTTTTGTGATTGATTTTCCTTCCACCCATTTGCTTTTGAGGCACACTTTCTTGGGTAATGCTTTTCAACAGTTTTGAAAACTAAATTCCCACCAAGTTGGTTATCGTTTTAGGTTTGAAATTGACAAGGTTTTTTTTTTTGAAGCACTATTGATGAATGGCTTCCAGTATGTTCCTGCTGTGATAGGTAGAAATATGTAATTGATTTTACAGTAGTGCTGAGTGTTCAGCTCTGGAACCCGTCTACACTTTGCAGATGTGTGAATTGAATTGGAATAGGTGAGTTCCATTGCTAAACACCAGAAGCCTCCAGACTTGGTTTGGGAGGTGAATGAGCATGTGATTGCTTTGCCTTTCTTGAGGAAAAATAAAATCGAAGCCATAACATGTTTTTTTCTGTTGGTTCTCATATTCTCATTTAAAAAACAAATATCTTTTGATTATAGTGCAGGTATATTAATAATTAATAATTTTAATATTTTGGGTTGAGGAGGTTTGCATATAAGTGAAAATAGCCAGGGTTTGGCTTAATTCATGCAAATTAATGGGTATGTCTTCTTGTTACAGTGTTTATACTGGAAACTTCTGCATACTACAAAGCATTCACATGGCTGGGGAGGCAGAGTGGCATCAAAAAATTAGGCCAACCATGAGGTTATCACTCTTGAGTTCAAAGCACAACTGTGTTGTCTGTGAGTTATGCTACCTTGGGCAAATATTCTGTCTCCCCATCTATAAAATGGGGGAAATAATCTAATGCCTGAAGGCCTGTGAGGGATTAGAGACACTAGATGTAAAACTGCTGGTACACTGAAAGCAGCCGATAAATCAAAGTTCTTATTATAGAGACAGAAGTTCTTTAATTTGTTAATAAATCCCAAATTTTCTAACTTCCTCATTTGCAAAAGATCATCTACTATGTTTGAGGAAAAAAATTCCTTAAACCCTGAATAATAAAGAAGGAAATGCCTATGTGCCTCATGCTGAATTTTTATTCAAGGTGATTTATTCTTATTTGTCCTTGTATTTGTCTACTGTGGGTTTTGTCCAGGTGGATTTGTGATTGGTTAGTTGCATTTTAATAACCACATGAAGACTTTTACCAATGTGATCAAATTCTTCAAACCAACTTTGAAGTATGCAATAATTACAAATGGGGTTGCTATTATGAGTCTGGTAAATGTTGAAAAGCCTTACCAATGCTGCCTAGCACACATCAATAAATACTAATGACTACTGTAACTAATATTTAGAGATTCCATCATGCATGCTTCCAGATTGTAAATGTTTTAAAAAGTGGAAATGCAATTTTTTTTCTGACCAGCACTTGCATAGGTCTGTAGTCAAGATGCAAGTTAAGATACCACCTTAGAGATATCTCAGAAAGAGCAGTTTCCTCTTATGACATATTGTCTCCTGGTCTCTCCAGCCACCAAGGTAGTTTTCCCAATGACAGTGTCCAGCACCAAAGCTGCTGCTTACAAGGAACTTTCTTACCATTCCAGGTAACACCCTCACAGGTCAGTTCACAAAGCCAACCCAAGACTTGCATTTGCTACTCAAATTTCACTACATTTAAAAGAGGGTTTTGAATATGTATATTTTATCATTACGGAGCCATTTTATTTTCTTTTTATGGCTGGCAAATGGTACAAAAAGCATGAAGAAGTTAAATTGGATCCCAATTAAGACTCCTGTTCAATATTAGGGTGAATCATTTCACTGATTTTTAGCCTACTAAAGCCTACTGCTCTGGTAAGCATCAGAATGACAGATTTCTGATCTCTCTGGAGAAGCTTTTGCCTCTCCCTGCAACACCTATCCACTCCTTCTCCCAAGAACTTGGAATCAATGGATGTACTAAGCAGTGTGTTAGGATGAGGAAACCTAAGGTTCCTTATCATAATCTTCATTAACCTCCATAAAGCCTCCCCAAAGGAGCATAAATCTAACTAAAACTCACATGCTGAAAGTGCAAACATTGGCAATGTGTAGACAACGTGTAGGCCCAGTTCAAACCAGATCGATGTCTCTGGGCTCTGTCTAAACAGAGTGAACAGCATTTGTAGCCTTTGCTGTTCCTCCTTCCACAACTGTAGCAGGGAAGAGTCTGGACCTATCATTTGGAAAGGAAATTGGACCCATTTCTGAAAAAAGTACCTCTAGGGCACTGCAAGTAGGGCTTAATTAATAGAAATGCAATGTAATACACACATTTTCTGAAATGTAGCATGTCTGTAGCCAATGTTTGCAGTGTTTCCTGTTGGAAATGGCGAGCAGCCCAGTAGATTGCCTCTGGATGGCTTTTTCCAAGGCTTCAAGAATAAATTTTGCATGGCCTCTTGGAGGCACCACCAAAGTCAAAGCCTGAATATAATTTCATCTAAAAAGACTTGCATAAAAAATATACATCTTTTGTATGCCCAGAATGAAAGTGTACCAATTGACCATGGAGACTAGTTGGTATTGTTTCTAGGCTTGATTTAGCTTAGTGTTTTCTAGGGGAGGAATTTAGCCAGAGGCTAGAACTTTAAAGGATTTTTAGTTTAAAAAGGAAAAAAAAAAAAAGAAGAAAAAAATCAAACTGGATCATTATCCTGATTCTTATAGGAACTGGATAACTATTTTCTTGCTCTAGTCTGGGAGCAAAGGACTGAGGCGAATGATCCACTGAGAATAACTTTTGTGTTAGAATAAATGAGAGAGCATCTTTCATCAGATTTACGTTTTTTCATGCTACTTTGCCAGACATTTCCCCATTTTTTTCAGTGTTAGATTTTATCTTTCCGTGCTATACAAAGCCCAAATTATTGAGGCTGCCATGCTATCCTAAATATATCCAAACCAGCCCCAGGGCAGTAATCAGTCCCCTTGATTGTTAGTAAATATCTATTTAGACCAGAGGTTGGCAGATCTTTTGTATAAAGGGCCAGATAGTCAATATTTTAGGCTTTGTTGGCTATAACTACTCAACCTTGCTTTTGTAGCAAAATAATACATAAATGAAAGGGTGTAGCTGTGTTTCAGTAAAACTTCATTTCTAAAAATAGGTGGCAGGACAACATTGGTCTTGAGCCTTGGTCGAAGGCGCCTGATTTAGACCATTACTGGCGAATCTATAAAGAATAGACTCCATTCAATGCCTCAATATTAAAAAATAATTATTATGTGTGATTTTTCTTGAAAAACATACCAAACTCACTTTTTTCCCTTAAAAAATTAAAAAGGGCAGGGGGCTATTGCAACTGTACCCTCTATAGCAATTGGAAACTCTATATCGTATTAACATTAGAAAAAGGCAAATGCCATATGTCAATATGTCCTGGGACCAATAGCTGCATAAACTTAGAACATCCACTGATCTTGGCATATAATTTATAAACTTTGCAAGCAAGCACATGTTTTAAGAAGCAGATGATAAAACTCAATCGAGAGCATTTATCTTCAAAACACATGGCTCAGGACATATGTTTTCTTGCCAGACATATAGTTGAATTATTTAGATTATTATTGAGGATTATGGAGCATTTTTTTTTCATTGATGAGATAAATAGCTTTACATGCAGGTCAAAATTAAAAGCTTCTATATCTAGAATCCACTTTGCTGTGGTTCAGACTGTTCTCACTTTCACTCAGTAATTTAACAGAAAACTGGAATGATGACCTGAATAGGTTGTATGCCCACAAGACCTACTGTCATTTTGACAGAAATGTTTCAACTGGCCCCATTTACCTCTCCTGACAGGCAGGGGGTCACCTACTGCTCACTGCCACTGGTTAGGTTAACAGTGTTTAAAAATGGGTTGGTAATCAATTCATTTTCTTTATTTTCTACCTAAAAAATTACACTCATGAAACAACACACAGGCATTAAGTAGTCTAAGTAGTTCTCTAGTACTCGTCTTAGGACGAGGCCCAGAAATAGCATTGCCAGATTTAGCAAGCAAGGATCTAGGAGGCCCAATTAAACTTGAATTCCAGATAAACAACAAATAACTTTTGAGTGTAAGTATGTTGCACAAACTATTTGGGACATATTTATACTGAAATATGTATCCCAAATATTTGATGAGAAATAATTACACTAAAAACATATTTGGTGTTTATCCTAAGTTAAAATTTATCTAGGCACCCTAACACACTGAAGCATGCTCTAGTAAATGGAGTTTTCACTAGATAATGATATTTTCTGTTGAGTATGACTAAAATTCAAAAATGCAAATGCTTCTAGCAGACAATCCTCATGGGTGAACCTGTCTGGGTTGAATGCCTGCTCCTATGCTATTTTGCTAGCTGGGTGAGATTTGGGTTAAGCAGGTAAAGCATCTCTCTAACGCAAATATGGGAAGGACGCTTTCACTGTGGGGGTGTGTTTTCTTAATTCACGACAAGCAGGAAAAATTTAAAATGATTGCTTGAGTTTATTCTCTGTTTTAATGATGTTTGTTTATTGTTTTTCATTCTGAGCTTTATAGTACATTATTTGGAAATTAGGGAAAAAAAAAAAAAGAAAAGAAAGAAAGATACTAACACTGACCTGTACTTTCATGATCCAGAGAAAACCACTGGAAACATTTTGAGGTTTATTAGTCCAGCCTTTTACATATATTAATACAATAAGTAGAGCAGATCAGACGTCTTAAATATTCTAAAGCACTTGACCTCTGAAATATCATCTTTAGCTTTAATTTCCAGATACACAGGCTTGATTCCTCTCCCCCGTATTGTGACAAGTTCAGGACTCCCAGAATATTTAAAAAGATCCCTCAAAAGCAAAAGCAACCGCAGTTTTGTACAACCTCTTGCTCCCATTCCTCCACTGCCGGATCCTCAGTCGGCCTCTGGTTGTCTCACTTCCTCTTCCCATGTGTTTTAAATCTCGTATTGGCAATTGTCCCATGTACTGCATTCCTCCAAATACCGCTAACACCGAACTGTGCTGTGGGGTTGACTTTCACTGAAGGCGAGAGAGTTCGTGGAGGTGGATTGCAGCCTGGCACAGGATGGGAAGTAACTGAGTGTGGGGTCCAGATAGCCTGTTCTTAGGACTTTCCCCAGCATCACCGGCAGCGGATCTTTTTCACTTGGGCTCTGGCCGCCTGCATTCCTGTAATTTCAAACCCCATGCCCCTTCGCCAGGAGCTTTCCTCTTGGTCCCTCTTCTTATTTCAGATCACTGACATAGCCTCCCTGGGTGCCTTTGCTTCCCTCACCTTCTCCAGACTTTAAACGTGAAAATTTATATTCCTTTATTATTCAGAAGTGTAGATTCTTTGTTTAATGTCCTCTCCTGTTTTGGGCTTTACCAGAAGTCTTAGATTTTCTCAGATGGAAAATTTGTGTGTTATACAAATATGTGAACTCCACAGTCTCCCCCCAAATTCAAGGAAACCTTAAACTTTCTTCCGTCATCGCAGAAAATGAGATTAGCAACTGATCAGACCTCAATCATTTTGTACTGTGATAAGTTCTTTGGATGTGTATATTCTTATTTTTAAATCATGACATTTTGTATTTAATGCCAATAGACTAAGTCAGATTCAAAAAATAATTGTAAATGATCATATTCAGGATTATACAGCAATATGCTTTTATATTTACATGTAAATATACTCACATGATAAAAGACATATAATTAAACCTTTTAATATATAGACTTTAAATTTATATATGTATAATTTATATATAAATATATACATTTTTATATGTATATAAAATATGTGTATAGCCAACTACCCAAAGAACCAGAAGAAACTTTGGAAGTACAGGTTTTTTTTTTTAACTTGAGCCAGGTCAATCCTTGGGCAAGAAAGACTTCCTGCTCCTTTTACACCCCCTCCCCCACCTTCCTCACCCCGACTCACAGAATGTTCTTTGATAAGCTGTATTTCAGCTCTAAGATTCATGATTTTGTGATTTGGTCTGAAGCGCCCTTCAAGACTCAAGCCAAGAGCTGTTTTATTTTATTTTGCTTTATTTTTCAGATCAGCCTTCTCACCATTCCATCTCCCCTGGTACCCTCTGGCTCTGGTGTATCCTTCTGCTCTGCCCTGTTTATTCACTAGTCACCCTGGGCGCTTCCTAGCAAGACCCTGGAGGAGGTGCTACGTTCCTAGTCCTAAAACACCCCAGGTCTCCAAGGTGGCAGTGAAAAGAGGAGCCTTCAATGCTTGTGTGAATTGCGTAGAATATCTGATACCAGCGATTGTGCTCAGTTAAGAGGTTGAGTTGCAAGGCGATGAACAGAAAAGCAGGGGAACCTAAAAATCGGTGCTGGGATCCACATGTTTTCATCAGGAAATTCTAAGACCCTGGCTTCTCCCTGGCAGATGTTTTGCTACCCATGTGACTCACAGTCATTTTATTCATTTTAATTTCAGTGTGGTTTATCTTTAAGCAGGACCGATTCTTCCTTTACCTTTGCTTTCGTTGCATGTTTGAGCTATTAAATTGGTATTTTAAAATATTTCAGACACATGACCAAGAGAAATAATGAACTTCCAATATTAATTGAAACTTCTGTGTACCTCTCCCTATCTTAATCTCCTCAACTTTGGCCAGAGTTTACTATGCCAGATTAAGACTTTCTAATTCTCATGAGCATTTTATATTAATACTAAATATGTCAGTATCTATGAAATTCTATATAGTTGCTTTTGCATTTCTTGAAACATTTTTCATTATAACATTGTGTAGTTATTTTTTGTAATTTGATTATTTTTCCAATATTATGTTTCTAAGTTACAGATATGTTGATACATATAATTCTAGGTAATTCATTGTTTTGTACTATTATATATTTATTTTGTTGATGGGTATTTAGATTATTTTTTTGTTTTCTCTCTTTTCCTAATGCAAAACATAAATTAAATATACAGGGATGTGATTTCTTGGGCCAGGTGGAGGAGTTTCTCTAGGATACATAGCTAGGGATGGGATTGGAGGGTCATAGGATATGTCCATATTCACCTTTTCTGCAATATTGCCAAACTGCTTTCCAAAGTGGGTTTACCAATTTATTCTCCCTTTAGCTATCTGTGACATTACCTGTTGCTCCACATTCTTGCCAGCATTTGGCATTGTCAATTTGGTGAGTAGGAAATGAAATTTCATTGTGGTTTTTATTTGCATTTTCCTGGTTACTAGTAAGACGGAATATCTTTCATGGTTATTTTTGTTTTTGTTTTTTTTTTTCCATTCACATGTCTGTAAATTTTCTCCTCATATAATTTGCTAATTATTTTACTGTTTTTAAAAAGTGAATTTTAGAGCACAAATATACTTTTGGCTCGCAGATCTTTTCTTGATTTTGTGTACTGCAAGTATCTTCTCCTCATCTATAGATTAGTATAGCATTTTTTCATACATCAGTAGGACAGCAGTTAACTCATTGTGTTATGTTTTGTGTTTGTCTGTCTCTCTTTCTCATAAGATTATGAATGAGAACAGAAACAGACTTTTTCATTTTCATTTCCTCAGTTCCTACCACATAGATGACATTTACCAAAATTGCTTAAATTAATTTGAGAATGTTGCTTAATTTAATGTAGAAGCTATGGTAAATTTGAGTTTTTTCCTTAAGGCTTTCAACGTGAAGGCATTTCTGTCAACCCTTAGTCATGTAATATGTACATATATTAGTGTACGTATGCATAGATATACATATCTATATCTCTTGAAAGAGTGACATACTTTTGTAACCAAGTCATATTAGGCACTTTTATTAACTTTTAAAATAGGGCTTCCTTCAATTTCCAGGCAGAGTTTGTCTTAGAACACTGTTGAGGTCGAGATAGGTTAATATATTCAGATGGGATTGAAATAACAGATGCATTGCTATTTCCAGTCCAGCGTTGTTGGGGAAGCAGGCAGGAAGGAGGGCATATTTTGTGCAGTGCTTTGTCATCTTTGCAGCTCATCAATATCAGCAGCTGACACAGGCAAGTGTTTGTCAATGAGTTCTATTGGCTGACGCTGACCTTGTCGTTACAACCACTGCTTTCTTGACATCTGCTGGTCTGACACGTGGCACTGGCCTCCGTGTGCAGCTGGTACCTTGGACTTGAATGTACTGTGAGTTCTGTGACATTATTAGTTCAATTCCTTGATATTGTCATCACATTTGGTGGCAATGAACAGTAGCTGTGTACTGTCTTTGTGTTTCTTATTTCCTATGGCAGTAGTTATGTTTTTGGTGAGGTAGCTGTTTATTATGGTAGTGGACAATAGATGTTAAATTAGCTATGGACTGATGCATGCTCAACTTTGGAATTGCTCCAAGAAAAGTTGATCTTACTATAACTTTACATCGTATACTGAGAAATTATGGGTAGGAGTGAACATCATGAATTTGAAGAATTGCTTTGCATTTAAGCCGTAACTTTTTAAGACTAAATTTGAGATTATGTATTTTTCAATATTTTTAAATTTTAAGTAGGAAGGACTTGGGAATGTAAAAATGTATCATGATTTAAATGATTTGAT